>JAQQSW010017278.1:0-11496 GCA_028646575.1 Pseudocheirus occidentalis | reverse complement strand
GGAAGGGAGGGAGGGAGGGAGGGAGGGAGGGAGGGAGGGAGGAAGGCAAGTTAAACCTATACCCAACAGTAGATCCCAGTGGAGACAGCGCAGGAACCTGAATCAAATAGCACTGAAATAAAAGCACCATTGGCCCTGCTTCCAGTCTAGTTCACTGAGGAGAAGGAAACCCATGTTCCTTGCCACTGCATCCATCAATTGACTAATTACAATCAACTGCCATAAAACCCAACAGCTCCAGGTATAGCTATAAATCTCATACCAATAATTTCATAATCCAGTTTCCAATTAAGTTTCACTGCCATTATCCCTTTAAGCAACCTTTGTTGAGATGCAACCAAGCAATTGTTTCTGCTGGTGCTTGAAGACTCCACCTTCTCAGCACGCATAGTTACTGAAGACTTGGAAAAAGAACGTCCTCACCATCAAAGTCCTTAACATTCTCAAATGGTTCCACATCAGAAACAAGTAAAGTTTTAGTAGTAGAAATGACATCAAAAATAAATTACCATCTGTTTTGCCACTGAATCCGAAAGGCCATGGGACTTTTCCAGATGATTTGCAATTGAAACCTCTTATATATGTTGGCTTTTCCATTTGAATATGAGATTCTTAAGAACAAGGACTGTCTTACTTTTGTATTTGTATCCCCAGTACTTAGCATAGTACTAAGCAAGCATTAACACATAGCAAACATGCATTAAATGCTTTTTTAAAATTCATTCATTCATTTTTAAATACCCAGAAAAGAACTAGATAAGTGGTGCAAGGGTGTCCCACTTTAAAGAAATTCACAGGAAAATAGTTAAATTAAAGATTGATTAATCATATTAGAAATAGTTTCTTTGTTTTATAGAAAGAGTCAAAGCAAGGCTTCTTTAAAGCAGAGAGAACTTAAAATGCATGCACAGAATTTCAATCTATACTCAACATTCCATAAGTACATTCATGGGATACAATTCCCAAGTGCTTTAATGAGAAATCCTAAAGGTCAGAAATGCTCTCAAAGCTCCATGTAAACCTGGACCTTGCTTCATTATAATTCAATAAAAAAGAGCCCTGGCTCAGAAATCAAAGAACCTGAGGTTAAATCCCACTTCTATACCTATTTATATGTGCATTGGGTTGTTTCTTCCCCCAACCCCCACCAGGGAATATATTCGTGGTTAAGGACAGTTTCATTCTTTGCATTTGTGATAGATACCACAGCAGGTGTTTAATAAATGGCTTTTGATTGATTAGTTTACACTCTATGGTCCTATAATCTTATGATTCTACATAATAATTTGGTATAAAAAGAGAGACTGAGTAAGGCAGAGAAAGGGAGACTCTACTGCTTCTGAATTAGGGAAATAATACGAATAGAAACATTTCAAAGATCTATTTGTCCAACAGAAGTAGTCCCTCCACCAACACAGAATATAACACCTCTGTGATATACACAGTAGACTATCAGCAGCCTGCAGGCTACATAATGATGAGCCTCTCTGCATTTAATTAGAATAACTTCAGACAACAGGTGTGTATTTGGTCCAACAGGCTTCCTCAATTCCTTTCCTCAAAGGACCTTGGTAGGACCTATCTGAAGTTCTGTTCCCTGCATATCCTTTAAGAGCGCAAGGCTCATCTTCACCCCACAAAAAGATATCGAAGTGGTACTTCTGAAAAAGCAAATCATAACTAGATCCAATTCAACCTCTTTCCCAAAAATGGAAAGTGAGCTAAATTTGCTATAATTCTAAGTAGGATTTTTCAGTTCTCAAAAGTTGAAAATGCCAGAACATTCTTCTTTAGCATTTTAAAAAGATACTTTACCAGGGTAGATATTTCTATCACCAAGAGAAACTGAAAGAACTCCACATATTAACAGTGTTGTTTTTTTTTTTACCAAAATAAAAGTTACTGTGATCAAAAAATATCTATAGATAGATTTGTGAAGACTTATTCCCAACAGAGGCAAAGCATCTAGAGCAGGAGAAAGGATAATTCCACTGAACTCTGCCCTGTTCAGACTATATCAAAAATCATTTATTAAATAGTGATGATGCTTGAGTAAGCAACACTAAGTGATCAACCTTGTGGTGATAAGTCCTCTATAAACTTAGGCTGGCCCTCATACAAGTCAAGTCAAGTCAAGAGGTATTTCTTTTAAATGTATTTTTATTTATTTTGCTAAATATTTCCCAGTTACATATAAAAAATTTAACTTTAAAAAAAAAATTCTGAGGGGCGGCTAGGTGGCGCAGTGAATACAGCACCGGCCCTGAAGTCAGGAGTACCTGAGTTCAAATCCGGCCTCAGACACTTAACACTAAAAACTAGCCATGTGACCTTGGGCAAGTCACTTAACCCCAATTGCCCTCCAAAAAGCAAAAAACAAAAAACAAAAAAAAAACAAAAAAAAAATTCTGAGTTTCAAATTCTCTCTTTCCCATTCCTCCCCTACCCCTTGAGAAGGCAAGTAAACATGATAGAGATTAGACATGTGAAGTCATGCAAAACATATTTCTGTATTAGCAATGTTACAAAAAAAACCATAACACACAAGAAAAGAAGAAAAGGAGAGGTTCTTTTTTAAAAGAATGCTTTAATCTGTATTCAGGGTTTATCAGTTCTCTCCCTGGAAGGAGATAGCATTTTTAAAAAGTTATTTTAAACTTAAATACTAAAACTTAAATGCAAAATAAGAAGAGAAAAAGAAACATTATAAACTTAAATACAAAAGAAAAAAGCACTGTCATATGCACAGCGGAATGTAAGAAAGGATTCAAAATACACAGTAATAAATTTAGGTTTCAAGAAAACATATATAATAAAAACTGCACATTGTGTTGAGAACTGTCCATCTCTGACTTCCCTGTAAGTTTTCTTCTGTTTTCTGTTTTATTTTTTTTATTTTGTTCTTTTTTTTCTTCCTTCTCTCTCAAAAAAAGAAAAGGCTACATTTAAGTTGGATATATGTATGTATGTGTGTATGCACACATACATACATACATATACACACAAACATGTATACATACATATACTTACATACATATATTTAGATATCTATAAGCATACTCATACATAGGCATATACATTCATATGCATGTATGTAAGATCATACTATATTTGTTTGTCCTATTTTCCCTCATGGCTGCTATTTGAATGTGATACCTGAGGAGTTCTCTTGCCACAAGAGCTGTTGTCTTTCAGGTCTACTGGATTTTGTATTGTCTTTTGATGAAATCTATTTTAGCTTTCACTTTTTCTGAGAGCATGATTACTACTCTTGTTCTTTTCCTAGTAAATTCTACTCCTGATCTTTATTTTATGTTTATGAGCATGTCTTACTTCCTATTCCTCTACTTGATTACCACCTGTTATGTCACAATTCTATTACTTAACCTACCCCTCCCCTTCCTTATCCTCCCATTCCTACTGATCTAAGCACCGTTGTATATACATCCTTATCATAGTCCCTCACCCAGTAGGGTGCCGTCTGAAAATCCTTTTAATTCCTTCTAAATTTAGAAGACTTTGATACTCTTCTAGATATATCGGTAGTATTGTTCCCTCTTTAACTCATTCCTGATGAGTAGGATTCTAGACCTACCAGCCTTCTTCCCCCATCTAATTCCACTGTGTCAGTTCTCCCTCTCACACCTTATTTGTATAAGATAATTGCTCTTTTTTCCTTTTTCTAGATGGTAATACTTTTTAGAACCACTTATACTCAGGATACCCCAATCTTTCTTTTAAACTGTCCAATTACTGATTACAATCTTAGACATACAGCTACATCTCCTTTTATAAAAAATAAATAGTCTAGGGGCAGCTAGGTGGTGCAGGGAATAATAGAGCACCAGACCTGGAGTCAAGAGGACCTGAGTTCAAATCCAGCCTCAGATACCTGACACCCAATTATTAAGGTTAAATAGAGTCTTTAAAAACAATAAAAAAATATACAGTATGTCTTTATTGAGTCTCTTGTAATTAGTCCTTGATGTTTGCCATTTATTTCTCTTGGATCTTATATATCAAATGCTCTATTAATTTTCTGCCATAAAATTCTGAAAGTCTGGCAATTCATTGAATGTCCTTTTTTTTTTCCATTCAGGATTGTGGAGTATAATATTTTTGGCAGCAACCCCAGTTCTTTTGCTCTTCAATATATAGTGTTATGAGACCTGCAGTCTTTTAATGTAGCCATTGCTAGGTCATGTGTGAATTCTAATTGTGGCTCTGCCATATTTGAACTGGGTTTTTTTGCTTGTTTCTCATGGTATTTTCTCCTTGAGCAGGAGGTTTTAGAATTTAGCTATGATATTCCAGTAGGTTTTCCTTGCAGGATCTCTTTCAGTGGCTGATTGTTGTATTTTTTTCTATTTCTACTTTTCTATTTTGTTCTAATATTGCAGGACAATTTTCTATAATTATTTCTTGTATTATTTATCAAGATTCTTTTGTTTTATTGTAGCTTTCAGGTAGTTTGATTATTTTTACATTTTCTCTTCTTGATCTGTTGTCCAAATCAGTTGTTTTTCTTATGGGATGTTTTACATTCTCTTCTACCTTTTTTCATTCTTTATATTTTGTTTTATTATTTTTTGGTCTCTTGTAACTTTGCTGGCTTCCCCTTGACCAATTCTAATTTTCAAGGAGTTGTTTTATTCCTTAAGATTCTTGATCTCCTTTTCCAGTTGGTTAACTTTCTTTTCATAATCTTCTTGGGTTTTTTTATTATTCTTATTTTTTTATTTTTTTCCTCAATCTTTCTCATTTAGTTTTTAAAGTGTTTTTTTTAAATTTTTCTATGAATTCTTTTTGGGCAGGTGACCATTTGATATTCAGGCAGGTGCTCTGGGGTAGGAGAGGCTTTTTTTTGCTTCAATATCTTCCACTGAAGACAAACTCAGATCTTCTCTATTCCCCTAGTAGCTTTCTATGTTTGGGTTCTTTCTCCTTTGCCTGTTCTTAAAAAAAAATTATAGCAACTTCTTGTAATCACCTCTAGATCTGGGATATGGGGAGTGGTACCTCTGGCCTCAGATCTGCCTTCAGTTCTTCCCTGTGACCTAGAACCAAAATCCAAGAACTACACCCTCCTCTAAGTGTCCACAGCAGCAGAGTTCTCATATCACCTGCATTTGCACTAGGCACATGCTGGTTTGGCACCTCAGCAGTACAGCTAGGCCTGGTGTCCCCTATCAGCAGAGGCTCCCTCAGTCTTCCCCTGCTCAGACACCAGACTTCCCACACTGACCAGGGGATGATTCCTGTGGCTGGGGTCAAGGCTTCCTCCCAACCCAGCTAACCTCAGGGTTCATCACTTGTGAATCCTGGGAACAATTTGTTCAGCCATTAGGGAATCCCCTAATTTATGGGCATCACCTCAATTTCCAGTTTTTTTCCTACCACAAAAAGACCTGCTACAAATATTTTTGTACAAATGGATCTATCTTCCTTTTTCTTTGATATCTCTGAGATAGGTATGTACAGTTTTACAGCCCTTTGGGTGTAGCTCCCAATTTTTCACTTTCCTTTTCTATCATACCAATCTAATAAGTGTGAGGTGATATCTCAGAGTTGTTTTAATTTATATTTCTCTAATCAGTAGTGATATAGAGCATGTTTTTCCTGTGACTTCTGATAGCTCTGATTTATTCTTCTGAAAACTGCCTGTTCATATCCTTTGATTATTTATCAACTGGGAATTGTGCTTATTTTAATAAATTTGACTTGGTTCCCTATATATTTGGAAAATGAGATGTTAATCAGGGAAACTTACTATAAAAATTTTTTCCCAGTTTCCTGTTTTCCTTCTAATTTTGGCTGCATGTGTTTTGTTTGTACAAAAGCTTTTTAATTTCATGTAAATCAAATTACCCATTTTACTTCCCATGATCCTCTCTCTTTCTTTTATTGGTCATAGATTCATAGATCTGAGAGATATATTTTTCCATGTTCCTTTAACTTACTTATGATATTACCCTTTATGTCTAGATCATTTATCCATTCTGATCTTATCTTGGTATATGATGTGAGATGTTGGTCTATGCCGAGTTTCTGCCAAATTGCTTATTAAGTTTGCCTGAAGTTTTCATCATATGGTGAGTGCTTCCTCCAAGAAGCATGCATATATGCTAGACACTGTGTTAAATGCTGGGAATACACATACAAGCAGAAAGAAAGATAGTCCTTGGAACTTCCATTCTAATGGAAATTCATACAAAGGGAACTGAAAAAGGAGGTGGGAGGAGGAGGAAAGGAGAACAACATTGTAGAGAGAGAGAGTCAAGAAAGTCTGGGAGAATCATTACTGCAGCTTGGAGAGGAATGAAGACACAACTCTGGGCCTGGGCTTTGTTCTTTGAACAAAGGTTCTAAGAAGAACCAGCTAACCATAGGAAGAAGTCAAAGGGTTGAGGATGCTTCCGATGTGTGAAGCCAAGACATATAATCCACTGCTGGCCACATATCTGACACTTTTCCAGACTGGTAGATTTATAATAATTTAGAACTTACTAACACAGTCTTGAAGGATGATGGGTTACCTCCACATAATGAGGTACCAGGAATGAGAAATTTCAACAGAACTATTTTACAATAGGTAGATATTCACTAATAGTTGGGGGGTGGGTGAAACCAGTGGGGACCATTGTGTAGCAAAAGAGCAGGAGACCTAAGACAAACCATACACATGGTACCCAACGGTAACAAAAAGTAGGCTGACAAGGAATATACTAAAGGAGCTTTTCTCTCTCTCTCTCTCTTTCTCTCTCTCTCTCTCTCTCTCTCTCTCTCTCTCTCTCTCTCTCTCTCTCTCTTTCTCTTCACCTTTCTAGTCTTCTTGTAGCTTATTCCCCTCTATGTATTCTGCAATCTAGGATCTCTGTCCTCCTCACTGTTCCTCACACAAGATACTCCATCTTACAACTCCAGCTTTTTTCTCTGGCTGTGCCTCTATTCCTGGAATTCTTTCTCCTCAGTTCAGCCTCCTGCTTTCCCTGGCTTCCTTCAAGTCAATGCTAAGATCTCACCTTCTAGGTCAGTGGTTCTCAACCTGTGGGTTGCAACTCCTTTGGGGGTCACCTAAGACCATCAGAAAACACACATGGTCTTAGGAACCGAGACACGGATCTTCTATCCATCTCCAGGTGGGTCCGCCCACATGCAGATATGCCCACATATGAGTATTAAAGGGTCTTGGCATTAGGAAGGTTGAGAACCACTGCTCTATATGAAGCCAGATCCTAGTGCCTTCTTTCTGTGGCTACTTCCAGTTTATCCTGTGCATATCTGCATCTTGTATATCATCCTGTACATAGTTATGTGGTGTCTCCCCCATTGGACCGTGAGCTCCCTGAGAGTAAGGATAGTTCAGTTTTGTTTTGTCTTACTTTATATTCTCAGTGCTTGGCACAGTGTCTGTCATATGGTAGATGCTTAATAAATGCTTGTTGACTTGACTCCCTCATGCAACAAAAGGGATATTCATTCTAGCTGTTGAACAATACACCAATAATAACATGGGAAACAAATGAGATGCAAAATATTCAAACCAGGAATACAAAGAGACTTGCAGTCATCCATATAGCTCTTACCTTCTTTAATCCTCCAAATAAAGCATCTGTCTCCAGTTCAAACTCTTGGTCCAGTTCCTTTTCATGTGCTGGCAAAAAGAAGAGCATCCATTAATAAGAGCTCTTGCTAAAAGGGGGATGGCTCAGCTTGTCTTGGGCAAGCAGAACCTGTTCTATGATGGATGTATATGTGCACACACATGCATGCATAAGCACTAATTCTTACCTGGGTTCAAAAAGTAACTTAGTGGCACAATATATGGGAGGTTTAACTACACAAAAGTTCACCTGAAACAGTTCCAGGAGTTTTTTTGGACTCCAAGCTCAACACGAGTCAAGCCAAAGGGTTATTGCAATCTTAATACTATATTCACAAAAGAGGCATAGTATCCAGGGCAAGGGAGAGAACAGTCCCACTGAACTCTGCTTTGATCAGGCCACATCAACGAACAGTCATTTGTAAAATATCTACAATGTGACAGGCATTTTACCAAGCACTGGGGATAGAAACAAAAGCGAATTTATACATATATTAGCAGATAAAGAATACAGACAAGGGCTATAAAACTGGGCATACCCTTTGACTCAGTAATATCATTACTAGGTCTGTATCCCAAACAGGTTTTTTAAAAGGGGAGGGGATGAGGCTTTTAAATTAAAATACTCAACTAATTAGTTTCTCCTAATTTGGGGGAAAGTATGAAACACAAAAACAGACATTCAGAGATGGAAGGCAGATCAGTTTTTAGGAGTGATGGTATCATTCTAGCACATAATTTGATACTGGATCATAGAAATAAGGATCAGATCTAAATTGAAGGAATGCTTATCAACCAGGGAATGACTGAACAAGCTGTGGTATATGACTGGGGTAGAATTCTATTGTGCCATAAGAAATGATGGGCAGGATGGTTTCAGAAAAACCTGCAAAGATTTATATGAACTGATTCAAAGTGAAATGAGCAGACCCAGGAGAACACTGCACACAGTAACAGGAATATTGTAAGGAAGATCAATTGTGAAAGACTTTAGCACTCTAATCAAGACAATGATGCAAGACAATTCCAAAGAACCCATGGTGTAAAAATACTATCCACCACCAGAGAGAGAACTAATGAACTCTGAATACAGACTGAAGCTTTTTGTTTTCACTTTATTTTTCTTGGGGGTAGGGATTGCATGTGCTTTCTAATATGGAAATGAGTTTTGCATGACTTCACATGTCTAACAGATATCAAATTGCTTGACTTCCCAAAGGGGTGGGTGAAGAGCAGAATAGAGGAAGAGAATTTAGAACTCAAAAAATTTTTAAATGAATGTTAATCTTTTTAAATGTAATTGGGAAATATTTAACAATATAAAAATATATTTAAAAGAATAAATACATAAGAGAAATATTTATCTCATGGCTCCTAAGACTCCCATTTACCAAAAGGCACATTATCCTAGTGTCAGGAGTCTGGAGTATTTGTCAGATCACTGGTAATAATAATTTCCATTTATATAGTACTTCAGCACATACTGTGGTATGGAAAAGCTATTCCTTTCACTTAGCTGGAATATGATTGATCCAGATACCAAAAGGTCTGGTAGATCACAAGTACATTTTTAGCCTTAATGACTGAATCAACTTCCAATCTCTCTTCAACCTTCATCCTTAAAAACGGAAGAGCCTTTGATACTTACTAGATTATGAAGTACTAGGATCAATTCCAGGCACCACATTTTAGGAAGGTCATCAGTAATATGGAGTTCATTCTCAAGATGGAAGGCAAGATAGTGGAAGGCATCAAGGTGATATCATATGCCCCCATGAGCCATTCTTGCTCCCTGAACTTGTCTGCTGGGTCAGTAAGATGCCCCAATATAGGGAGTGCTGAACAAAAGCCTTGAGTGCGTGCAAAAGTACCCACAGGAATACAGCTAGGTGGTATAGTGTTTGGAGTGTGGGAGCTGGAATCAGGAAAATTCATATCTAGGCTCTGCTTTAGTAGCTGTGTGAGTCTGGCCTAGGAGACTGGGGAGGAGGGACCCAAGAGGGGAGAGAAACCACTGCTTATCTTAGTTTCCTCCTTTGCAAAGTAGGGTAATAATGAGTACTTTGCAAACTTTAAAGTACTATGTTGTTGTAGTTACAGAAAGAGTATGTTTTGGAGCAGTAATAATTAAGGTTTTTTTTATGTGTATGTCATAGACACCTTGGTCAGTCTTGTAAAGTCTATGGGCTCCTTCCCAGAATAATGTGCTTCAATGTATAATATAAAAAACACAATATTAAAAAATAAACCAATTATATTGAAATGCAATTATCAAAATACTTAAAAATAAATTTGTGACATAGTAACAAGTGCTTTTATTAACATTAAATAATAAACCAACATATTAAAATACAGTCAATGGGGCAGCTAGGTGGTGCAGTGAATAGAGCACTAGCCCTGGAGCCAGGAGGACCTGAGTTCAAATCCGGTCTCAGACATTTAACACTTACTAGCTGTGTGACCTTGGGCAAGTCACTTAATCCCAACTGCCCTGCCTTCCCCCTTCCACAAAGGAAAAAAGAAAAAGAAAACACAATCAAGTTATTTTTTTAAGACAGCATTGTGAAAACTACTACCAATTAACATCAATAAGAATATTAAACTGTGGGGTGGTATTTAAGAAGAAAAGACTGATTTGGTGTTGGACTTCCAATCAATTATCCAACTGTAATGTGATATAAAAATATCTGAGATATCTATTGATGACTAAGTCACAGGTCTTGTTAAAACTACTATGGGGATGGAGCCAAGATGGTAGGGTAGAAGCAGCAGGGTCCTGCAGCTCCCACGCAGCCACCCTAAACACCCATAAAAATATGACTCTGGACAAATTCTAGGACTCTCAAACACAAAAAATACAGAAAACACATCTCTTCTGGAAGGCAGCTTGGCAGCAGGGGATCATCACAGCAGGACGGGAGCCGAGGCTGGCCCAGCCTAAAGCCAAGACCAAGGCCAGGCCCTGGGACAGTAGGAAGGAGCCAAGTCAAGCTGCAACCAGTCTACAAGAGAGATCTACAGGCTCCAGCAACTCCACATCTACCAAGGTGTGAAAAATAGGGGTTAAAGAAAGGCAGCTAGGCAGGAGGGGCTCATCCCACAGGCCTGCAGACTGGGAGCCAAGATCAGCCCAGCCTAAAACAGCCATGCGGCCAGGCTCCACAGTAGTAGGGAGGAGCCGAGCCTCCCAAGCCTCAGTGTGAGTCTACTTCAGAGAAGATCTAAAGCACCTGGAGCAATCTTCACATCTACTAAGCCAGGATTAAAGATCAGTGAAAGTGAGTGAAGCATTCAAGCTAAATTTGGAGGAGGAAAAGCAGTTCGGCCAATCTACCCCCAGGGCAAGGAAGCAGTGGGGGAAGGGCAGAAACTGCTGTAACCAGCCAATGCCCCCACTGGGCTGCTTCAGAGCCCCTGACCTGTGGATCCCGCAGGGGGGCTGAGTCGACTGATCAGGGCCAAGTGCTCTTGCATTGAGCTGCCTGGATCTGGATTGTGGTCTTGGGTGGTGGTCCTGGGGAGCACTTTCCACAAGCCAAAGCTAGGGGAGGCTGCAACACCCCCCTAATAGCTCTGGCAGCTGGGAAAACCCCAGCGATTTGGAACAGAGCTTTCCTCCCTGGAAGCAGAGTTTCATAAAGCTAAAAAAAAACAACTAATTAAGTGACTGGCCAACATGAGGAAAAGGAAGCAAAACAAGAACAGCAATAAAACTCTAGAATCCTTTTTTATGGACAAAAAGGATCAAAGTATGGAACGGGAAGAAGACGACACAGTCACAACTCCCACACCAAATGCTTCCAAGACACTTGAAGAATGCCTAGTAGCATCTGAAAAAGAGACTTTGAAAAACAAATAAGAGAAGTGGAGGAAAAATTGGGAAGAGAAATGAG
>JAQQSW010017277.1:0-11497 GCA_028646575.1 Pseudocheirus occidentalis | reverse complement strand
TGGCCTGATAAATGTGGAAACTCTGCCTCCAGTGCAGCAGCTCTCCCATATCCGCGGTTCCCCGCCCGATGCCCCAGGGCCTGAGCTGGCCGGGGTTTCAGCCGCGGGTCCCAGACTGCTGAGAAGAGCCCCGCCTGCTGCGCTGCCTGTAGTGCTTTCTGTCTTGTGGAGAGTTTTGGAGCTTGAAAATCTGTTTAGCGTCCCATTTTATGAGTTTTTTAGTGTGTTTGTGTGGGAGCTGTGGTCCTTTGCTGCTTCTATGCCGCCATCTTGGCTCCGCCCCCTGGCCTTATGAAAATTAAACAACCTTTTGATGAGCTGAATCATCTACTTACCAACTAGTTGTTTTGGCAGCATGACATTCAAGTCACTGAAGGTCAATATTTGAAAGTCACAGGTCATTTATATTCTTTAAATTCTATGTGCTTCTCCACATTGATGCAAGCGGAAGTGGAAAATATGTGCTTTAATTTTTCTGGAATGAACTATAGGTCACTGGTATTTAAAATACACATCACTAACTATGTAAAAATAAACATCTGAATGTATGAATGTGTAAAGGGGGTAATGGAAGTGCCGGGGTGGGGTGAGTGATTTGATGGGTCCCTATATGCATCTTTTTGAGATTACAGGAAAGAGGAAATGTCTCTTCCCATGGAGGTAGAAGTGAAGACACATGGGATTCCTCTGACTAGTCCTCAGTGCCTAGGGTTACCTCCAAGATAATTGTTGAATGAGAGTCAGGAGACACAGACTCTTGTTAGGAAATCCATTTACTTTGACATGGCTCATAAAAGCAAGCTGTAGAATATCTCCCCCTTTTATTTCCACCCTTTGTGCTTCCAGATGGGAGTTGAACAGGCGGGGAGGCGAAAAGATTTTTCCTTTCTTCTCTTCCTCCCCTACCTTCTCACAGAAAATGGTGACTAGTAGTTGAAGCATATAGCAAGTTGCCTGTGCTTGCTCAATTAATCCTGAGACAGCCTTTATTTACCTTTCTGTTTCCCTTTCAGGTCAGAGGGAAGAATTCTTAAGAATGGTTTTTCCATGTAAGATTGAGAAGTACTAAGGAACTGAGAGCTTGTTAGCTTTGAGCAGCCTGGAACTAGACTCCCAAAGGGAGAATATTCCATTAACAGAGTACCAAATGAAGAAGGAAGATGATCTGCACTGGAGAATTGCCCACGGGGCAAGACTGTTTCAATGTGTGGGCAAAAACTAAAGAGAAAAACTGACGCTTTTGGGCAGTCATCTTCAGGAGTGAACCTGGTATATATGGGCTCAAAGTCACCATAGCAGATCAGCTATCAGTACAATGGACAGAATGCTGGACTATGAGTCAGGAAATCTCACTGTGTTTCCCTCCCTGGGCAGGTCACAAAACCCTCCCTGTGCCTAGTTTCTTCATCTGTTAAGTGAGGCTAATAATAGTTCTATCTCCCAGGGTTATCAAGAATATCAAATGAATTACTATGTAAAGTGTTTGCAAGCTACTAGTGATTGATCTTAGGGGAATATTGACTTAGAACACCAATGTAACTAAATATTTAAATGGAATGTTAAAAAAATATTTTTAAATGGAATGAAATGGTTATTTTGGTCACAGAATAGCCAGTAACCGACTTGAATTATATTTCCATGAAACTGGTAAGCTTCCTGACAGAACTGACTGAGCTGACCCATTGTCTTAGTACTACGTGGCTCTTAAATCTTATAGCCCATCTCTTATTTCTTTTTTTTAAATTTTTGTTATTATTTTTTGCTTTTTGGAGGGGGGAATTGGAAATTGGAGTTAAATGACTTGCCCAAGGTCACACAGCTAGTAAGTGTTAAGTGTCTGAGGCCAGATTTGAACTCAGGTTCTCTTGACTCTAGGACTGGTGCTCTATTCACTGCAACACCTAGCCACCCCGCCCATCTCTTATTTCTTCAGTTGCATTCTCTGCATAATAACTGTCAAGTCATTTAACTTCTAAGTCTCCCAGTTGACATAGAGGAAATTTGTCAAGATTCCAAGAACTCAGAAAGTGACCCAGTGAGGCTGTCTAGAATATAGAGTGTGTATAGGGAGATCATACCCAATAGTATGAGTCAATAGTCACTGTCATGTCTGACTTTTACCTAGTCCTCAGAATGGTGGTGCTAACCCTTTGACTGCCAAGCAAAAAGTAAACATTTTCTACAGTTTAAGAACCCCCTTTTAAGAGATGTACTGCTTTCTGCAAGAAGGGGAAATGATATTATTTATAACTAGAATAAAAAAAGCTTAGAGATCATCTAGTTTAGTTATATTTAGAGGTTATAACTTGAGATCCCCTAGAAGAGGTCTGTGGATGTATTTCAGAAGGTTCATGAACTTGGAAGTGGAAAAAAAATTACTACCTAACCTCTAACTGAAATTTAGCATTTCTTGTAATTATTTTAAAATATGATTGTGAGAATATGTCCCTAAGTTTTACTAGACCTCCAAGGGATCCATGACACAGAAAAAGTTAAGAACTCTTGATCTGGTCCAATCCTCTCATTTTATTGATGAGGAAAATGAAATTTGGAGAGTTTAAGTTGTCTAAAGACATACAAATAGGTGGTAGTAAAAGTGGGATTCAAATTTGGGTCCTCTGATTCCAAAGATAGCACTCTTTCCCCTCTGCAGGGCCCTCAGTTCAATTTTATTGGTCCGTGGTTGTTCCTTAATGAAGTATTTTGACATTAAGTAACTTTGAAAATGGAGAATCTCCTTAATGGTTCACCCAACTCATATTACTGTCACCTTGTTTGTGACTTGTAACTTAGCTTTGTAAAGCTAAGTGCTGGCCTGGAGTCAGGAGGACGAATCTTCCTGAATTCAAATGTCATCTCAGACACTTACTAGCTGTGTGACCCTGGGCAAGCCACTTAACACTTTTTGCCTCAGCTTCCTCATGTATAAAATGAGCTAGAGAAGGAAATGGCATATCAATTCAGTATCTTTGCCAAGAAAATCTCAAATGGTATAAAAAAGAGTTGAAAACAACAATAACAACTTATTTTACTCTAGCTCAATACTTATTCCGACTTTTGGTTGAAGGATATTCCTTCTTTCCTGCCTTCCCTTCCTCCTCCCTCTGTCTTTGCTTTCCTCTCTCCCTCTCTCTCCTCCTCCTCCTTTTCTTCCTCCCTCCCTCCCTCCCTCTTTCCTTCCTTCCTTCCTTCCTTCCTTCCTTCCTTCCTTCCTTCCTTCCTTCCTTCCTTCCTTCCTTCTTTCCTTCCTTCCTTCCTTCTTTCCCTCCTTTACCCCTTCCTTTCTCTCTTCCTGCCTTCTTTCTGTGTGCCATTTGAATGATGGGCACATGAAAGCAAAAACAAAACAGATCACTCTCTTCAAGGAACCCCATTTAATCAATGGAATCAACATGCACAGATATAAGTAAAAACACAACCTATAAAAAAGGAAATACAAATTCATGGCCAGTGGGAGACTGGTAGAGGAACCAGAAAGCTGTCATGTAGGATACAACACCGGCACTTAGCTCTGAGGAAAGAGAAAGGTTCTGAGAGGCAGGGGTGATGAAGTATGTTCCAGTCATGAGGGGACAGCCCGTGCAAAGCTACAGAAACTAGAGATCCAGTGGTATGTCTGAGAAAAGGGAAGTAGACCTGGCTGGCTGCAATGAAATTTGCTTAGGGAAGTAAAGTTTAGTGAGTTTGGAAAGGTAGGCTGAAGTCAGAATGTGAAAGGGTTTCATTGCCAAATAGAGACAATAACTCCAGAAGGAAGTCACTGAAGCTTTCTTTCTTACCAGAGAAGTAACACGGTCAGACCTGTGCATTAGTCATGTTAATTTGGCAGGTGGTGGAGGATGATTTAGAGAGGAGAGACTGGAGTCAGGGAGACCAATGACCAAAGGGCTGCAGTAGCCTTGGCTGGAGGTGACGAGTGCTTGCTACCTGACATTTACTACATCATGTCACTTAACATCGGTCAAGTCATTTAACCTCTCTGGCTCCCAGCTTCCTCTTCTGTAAAATGTGGCATTGCTAGATGGCCTCTGAGGTCCCTTCTTTCTCTGGATCTGTCAGCCTGTGGTGTTAGGATGGTGGCTGGATGAGTAGAGAAAAGGACGGTTGTGAGTGATGTACAACTCAGAAGGGGAAATCACACATAACCAGATAGCTGAAATTCTAAAAGAAGGTGCCTACTGGAGAACATGACAAATGAATGGTAGCAACCTGGGAATTCCAGGAACCCAAGTGCCCCAGGGGTTGAATTCCTATAGCCAGATGTTTAAACTTTTCTTTATACCATTAAAAAAAGTCCAAGAACAGCTTCTGAAAGCAGGAAGCTGTCCCTACAAGTGCTATGGGGCTGCTGTGCTCCAGCAATGACTGCTTTCCTCCAAGGACATCACATCATATCCTGCTGAAGTCCCAGGACAGTCATTTGGAAGCACTTCCAGGGACCAGACCCATAGGTTAGCTGAGTCTCCAGAACCCACCTCCTATATGACTGTTGTTATTGTTCTTCCTTCATTCTCAAAGGAGGGTAATGTCTTGACTTGTGTGTGAATTGGATTTAAGTGAGGCAGAGAGAAGACACCTGATCGTGCTTCACATACTTTTAATGCAGGTAATTGAGATCATTAACAATCTGTTTTGTGGCTTGGCAGCTGCCACGTTTAAGAAAGAGGGCCCCACCAAGCTATCAAGCCTGGTACATGGACAGCCGCGGTTGGGCCGGCCATGCCAAGCTGCCATCTGTATTCAAGACTGAATGGGGGGTAAGGGGGACTAGCAAGAGTCCTTGAACTTCACTCTTCTCTTGTTTTCTGGACATTAGACATGCTTCTCACGTTGCAAAATGGGGAAAAGGGGGGTGGTGGATGTGAATGCATGGGGACAACCTCTCCACTCAACCTAGACCTGCAATCACTAGCACTGTAAACAAAAACAGAGAAATTGTTCTCTCATTTCCTCACAGCCATAACAAATCAGAGCCTGTTGCCTGTATTTGCACACTCTTTCTTCCCAGTCAGTTTGAGTATTGTTTCTGGGCTGCTAGTTTGGACACTAGAAAAGCACTGAACAATTTGAAAGTTTGGGATTGGGGGAGAAGGGACTGGAAAAACTCATTTAGGGTCCTCAATGTCACCACCCACTCTCCCACCTTTTTACACAGAGTATGTTTTCTTCAATGTAGATGTGTATTTCAGTGGATAGAGTAATGGACTAGGAGTCAGGAAAATTTCTTTTTCAAAATGTTTGATTTTTTTAATGAACAAAAAAAATCTATTTCCTCTTCTACTCCCTTCTCAAGCAAAACAAATTCCCATGTGGACATGTCCAAAATGTGTATATTTAATTCTGCACCCTGAGTCTATTACTTCTCTGTTAGGAGGTGGGGGCATACTTCTTCATAGGTCCTCTAGAATTGTGACCAGTCATTGCATTGGTTTGGATTTTTAAGAAAAACTGGGTTTAAGTCCTATTTTCTTCTTCGTTTGGGAGGTGTGGGTGAGAAGGCAAGTAGGGTTAAGTGACTTGCCCAAGGTCACACAGGTAGTAAGCATCTGAGGTCGAATTTGAACTCAGGTCCTCCTAATGCCAGCTCCAGTTCTTTATCCACCAAGCCACCTGGCTGCCCCCAAATCCTACTGTTCTCTATTTATTTGCTCTATGACCTGACAAATTCCCTCATTTCTCTGAATCTCAAGCAATTCCTTAAGACCTAGATTAGTTATGAGCTGCATTTGTGAAACCACAGGATCCTTGACCCTTTGGCTTCACTAGAAATGACCTGTGTACTTGTGCATACACAGGCATCTGTATTTACTTTGCCTTACTAATAAATTGAAAGTTTTATTAGAGAAAAAACCATGTGGATCCACTTATAATTCTGTACTTTCCCGAATCTTTGTCATATGTATGACCTTCACAGAAAATGAAACCTGCCTTGTAAAGGTTTGCCTTCCTATATTGAAACTTATATGAGATGAATCAACATTTTCATTGATTTTTCCTTGAAGTTTGAACTACTGCATCTGAAGATCAGCTAAAGGAAAATGTGTTTGTGGGAGGGTTTTGGAGGGGACAGGTTTAGACTGGCTTAATTTTTTCTTTTTTTAGCATGTATGTATGTATGTGTGTGCACATATGTACACATGTGCACTCATACACATATATGTAAGACCAAACTATGCCTATTTCCTCATATCATCTGTTTCTGTAATGGTGGACGTCATGAGCCTAAGTCTTTCCATGTTTTTCTAAATCAACCAGCTCATCATTTCTTGAGGCTGGTTAATTTGGGCATTTATAAAAGTCAGAATGACTTGGTTGTTTAAAATTCTTCTTGAAACAAAACTGCTGTTATGGTATACAATGCTGTCTTGGCTCTGCTCATTTCGCTCTACACTATTTTGTAGAGGTCTCTCCATGCTTTCCTAACGTCATCGAATTCATCATTTCTTTTCTTTTCTTTTTTTTTTTTGGAAGGCAATTGGGGTTAAGTGTCTTCCCCAAGGTCACACAGTTAGTAAGTGTTAAGTGTCTGAGGCCGGATTTGAACTCAGGTCCTCCTGAATCCAGGGCCAGTGCTCTATTCACTGAGCCACCTAGCTGCCCCAATATTCATCATTTCTTATGGCAGGGTAACATTCCATTAAGAACCACAATTTTTTAAGCCATTCTCTAGCTTACGGGTATCCCCATGATTTCCAGTTCTTTGCCACTGAAAAGAGAGCTGCTATAAATATTTTAGAACATGTAGGTTCTTTTTCATTTTCCCCTAATCATCTTGGGAAACAGACCTAAGAGTGGTATTGCTGGGTTATTTTCAAGACAACTCAGATTCTGAAGTGAAATTTCCAGACATGAGTCTTGGTGGGGTTGGGCTGACATGAGGAGAAAGGATATTAAAATAAACTAACTAAATCTTTATTATTTGAATGTAAACTCATTGTCAGTAAGGTATTGTCTCATTCTTTGTACTCGTATCCCCAGTGTTTAGAACAGTGTCTGGCACATGGTAGGTCTGTAATGACTATTGAATCTTTGGAAATTGAAATCCATTTGGCAGCCAGGTGCTTATTGAAAATCTAGGCCATCTAAAATTTCTTGGATAGTATGGTTTCTTCTGTAGGGTGAAGAATAGGGATGAATATCAAAATCTGTTTGTAAGACAGATAAACATCATCTTGCACCCAGTTTGTACAATGCATCATTAAAAAAAAAATTATAGTTACCTCTTGAGCAGTTATAAAGCACGCATTACATTTTGGACTAAAATTTTCTCTTTTTAAGAGACCCATTAACAGGTCAGCTCTGACGATGGGGCTCTCCCCCTCCTTATTTCTTTCCTTTGGTAAGACAAGGGATATCTGGGATAGATACCTGTGCTCCCTACGTTGCACAATAACAAGAGGAGGAACCCTAGAAAAAGCAAATGTACTTGGCAACATTTCTTCTGGAAAACATGGTAAGTGGACATATTTGACCTAAGATGATTGACCATCTGGATTTTCTGCTCCAAGTCATGCGTTCTCCAACTATGTCAACCAGTTAGTCAATGAACATATATTCTGTTGTTCTTCAGTCTTTTCAGTCGTGTCTGACTCCGAGTGACCCCATTTGGAGTTTTCTTGGCAAGGACACTGGAGTGGTTTGTCATTTCCTTCTCCAGCTTATTCTGCAGATGAGGAATCTGAGCAGACAGGGTTAAGTGACTTGGCCAGGGTCACACAGCTAAGAAGTGTCTGAGGCCAGATTCCTGACTCCTGGCCTGGCATTCTATCCGCGGTACCGCTAACTAGCTGCCCAAACACTTATTAAATGCCTACTATATGTCAGGCACTGTGCTGAATTCTGGGATTACAGAGAGGTTAAAAAAAAAAAAGATAGTTCCTGCCCTCAAGGCGCTTACTATCTAAAGGGGAGAGAATGAGCAAATGCCATGTAGAAACAAGCTATTTATGGGCTAAATAAAAAAATAAATAAATGAGAGAAGGTGGTAGCATTAAGAGGGATGGGGGGAAAACTTTCCTGTAGAAAATGTGATATCCATTGTGTCTTAAAGGAAGTCAGGAAAGGCAGTAGGTAGAGATGGGAGAGAGCATTCCAGGCTTGAGGACAGGAGAAATGCCAGGAGTCTTGTTTGTGGAATAGTAAAAAGTCATTGAAACAAAAAATAAGTATTGGGGCTAATATATAAGAAGACTGAAAGGTAGCTGGAGGTTAGGTTATGAGGGACTTTGAATGCCAGAGGATTTTGTATTTGGTCCTGGAGGCAATAGGGAGACACTGGAGTTTATTGAGTGGGCTGGGAGTGGTATGGTCAGACCTGTGCTTTAGAGAAATTACTTTGGTGACTGAATGAAGGACAGTTTGGAGTGGGAGGAGGGGGGAGACTTGAGGGAGGCAGATGCACTTTTGATGGGACCTTGAGAGAGCAGCAGTGTGGGATAGCAGCCAGTACGCTGGCTTTGGTGGATGATGACCTGAGTCTGAATCCTGGATTTTCTCCTTCTACCTGTTCGACCTTGCACAAGACATTTCACCTTTATAGGCCTCTCTTTTGTAACATGGATTCTGGATTATCTTTAAGAGGAAGGTGGATACTCCACACTAGTGGAGTATCACATCAGGAATCAAAGAACTTGTATTCAAATCCTGGTTCTAGTATGTCATACATTCAGTCCATGAACACTTTTTAAATACCTACTATGTATCAGGCATTGTACTGAGTGTTGGGGATACAAGGAAAGGCAAACAATGGGTTAGCTACCTGGTATAGAGCGCTAACCCTGCAGTCAGGAATACCTGAGTTCAAATCTGGTCTCAGATATTTAACTGTGTGACCCTGGACAAGTCACTTAACCCTGTTTGCCTCAGTCTTCTCACCTGTAAAATGAGCTGGAGAAGGAAATGGTCAAACCATTTCAGTATCTTTGCCAAGAAAACCCCAAATGGGATCACTAAGAGTTGGGCATGATTGAAAAATGACTGAACAACACACATTCTTTAAGTTCACTTCCAGTTCTAAATCTATGATTCTTTTCCTGCTTTCCAGATTACAGTCTTAATAATATATCATTTACTGCTTGTAAACCTTGGGCAAATTACCTAACCTTTTTGGGCTTCGTTTACTCCAACTGTTAAATGAGTGAGTTGAACTGTTATCACAAATTCTTAATCTTTTTTCTTGTCATGGACCCCTTGTCAGTCCGGTGGTATGGACCCCTTCTCAGTCATGTTTTGCTACTTACCTTCATGACTGGAGGAAATACTAACCTATAGTGAAAGGCATAAAAATAAAACTTTTATTTATTTTTTGCCATCCCAGTCCCCATGTCTCAGGACCTCAAGTTAAGAGGTCATAGTAGATGGGCTTTGAGAGAGAGAGGAGAGAGAGAGAGAGAGAGAGAGACAGAGAGAGAGAGAGACAGAGAGAGAGAGAGAGACAGAGAGACAGAGACAGAGAGACAGAGACGGAGTGAGACAGAGAAAGAGAGAGGAACTAAGTCCTCTCAGTAAAAAGGTCAGACAGAATCAAGCTCATCATTTTCACTTTTGGCTCTCCTAGGATACTGGGGAACCCTCCTTTCTCAGTTACTCTTCCTCATTTTCTCACACTTCTTTGATAGAGATTGCTTTCATCTGCCCTCTGCTCCCTGCTGAGATCCTGAATTTCCACTTTTGTTCCCACCACACCTTGTTTTGTTGATTAGGTCACACACAGTCCTTTTAAAACTCAATCAAGCAGTTGAGAGTTAATGTGACTTAAGTTTCCTGGATCTAGATAGGGGTGGAGAGGAGGACCAGAAATGCAATGTGAATGGGATTGAAATTTTTTGAAGTATTGAGCAACTATACACCATTATAGAATCAGAGACGTTTTCTTTAAAAAAAAAAATTATTTAATCTAATTTTATACATTATGAATCACATTTTATTCGGCCTTTTTTTTTTCTGAAGCCACATATGTACTTAAGGACACAAATAGGAATAATAGGTCATAGATTTTCTTTGATAAGATGTATACTCCTTTTGGTTTTTATATTCCCAGTACCTAACACAGGGCTTCTCACAAAGAATGCTTTAATAAATACTTATTGATTGATTTAGAGCTGGAATTGACTTCAGGGTTCATTCTAGTTCAACCACTGCATTTTATAGATGAACCAGAGAGATTCATAGGAAGGGATATATAAGCTGGTAAATGTTTAACAACTGATTCTCTGGGGGGAAAATTGTTACCAGTTTCACTTTTAAGTTGAATCTGCCTAATTAATATTTCCTGCCTCACTTTATTAAGCCCAAACAACAACAACAACAAAATTAATATATTGTTGTAGAAACAATATCGGGTTTATAACAATATGTTCCTGGTTTGTAGCATTTACTGATTTCTGAGAGGCAAATGATTACACAGAAAATTTAACAATGGTTCTTTGAAGCAGGACTGGCTCCAACATCCCTCCATTCATAGGGATCACGGATGTGGAGTTGGAAGGGATTTTAGACTTCATCCCATCCAACCCCTTCCCTCATTTCACGGATGAGAAAAATGTGGCCCAGAAAGGTTAAGTGACTTGTCTAGAGTCACAATGCTAGTGACAGGATCTGAACCCAGTCTCTTTATACAGCATCAATTTTTGTGGCATGAAATCTCTTTTTGGTTGCCAATGCACTCCTGGTTTGTCCTTGAATGGGAGAGTTGCTCTCCCTCCAGAGCATTCTTGTCATATCTTGATGAGGCAGACAATCTTCTGATTGTTTCTGAAACCATTCTCTCGGTGTGTCCTGTGTTCACAGCTCTGTTCTCTACATTTACTTTGAAGGCTGCGCTGCTGATCTAAAAATATTCTAAAACAATAGGACTATAAATGTTTCAAGATAAGGTACTGGGCTCAAATGCCAAAATTCAAATCTATTTACTGATGGTTTGCTATCTTTGCATTTAAGATCTTCTTTATTGGGCGGAGCCAAGATGGCGGCGTAGAAGCAGCAAAGCACCACAGCTCCCACACAAACACGCTAAAAAACTCATAAAATGGGACGCTAAACAGATTTTCAAGCTCCAAAACTCTCCACAAGACAGAAAGCACATCTGTTGCTACAGGCAGTGCAGCAGGCAGGTCTCTTCACAGCAGTCTGGGACCCACAGCCAAAACCCGGCTGGGTCAAGCCCTGGGGCATCGGGCGGGGAGCCACATCTATAGGAGAGCAGATCTGCTGCACTGGAGGCACAGTTACCATATTTATCAGGCCAGAAGACAAAAAGGCTAAGAGAAAGGTCAATGGATTTTGCTAACTGGGGAGGAGAAGAGCAAGTCCGGCCAAACTGCTCCCAGGGCAAGGAGGCAGCGGGAGGCGGCTGTTGTAGCAGGAACGGCTGAGAGCCACAGCGGCTTCCACTGGGCTGCTTCAGGGCCCTCGTCCTGCAGATAGCAGGGGGGCTGACGCGACCCATCGAGGCCAAGGGCTCTTGCGTTGAGCGGCCTGGATCTGGATCGGGGTCTTG
>JAQQSW010017276.1:0-11498 GCA_028646575.1 Pseudocheirus occidentalis | reverse complement strand
ATGACTTCTGTTTTGCACATATTAAGTTTAAGATGTCTCTGAAACATCCAGATTGAGATGGCCAGCATACAGTTGGAAGTATGAGTTCAGATAGGAAGTTCAGAGGAGACATTGGATTGAATGAATAGATCTATGAGCCATTTGCAAAGGGACAATGACTAAAACTTGAGAACCAATGAGATCACCAAGAGAGAGTATAGATCAGGATTTTTTTTCTTTAACTGGATCTTTATATCTCCCTAATACTGCAAGTACAGTAGCCACTCATAGGCCTGACCCACTGCTGATCAACATAGAAGCTTTGACTCTCTCCATTTCTGACATAGGTCAGTTCACTTCTTTTTTTATTTTATTTTATTTTTTTGCTTTTTTTTTGGAGGGCAGTTGGGGTTAAGTGACTTGCCCAAGGTCACATGGCTAGCTTGTGTGTTAAGTGTTTGAGGCCAGATTTGAACTCAGGTACTCCTGACTCCAGGGCCAGTGCTCTACTCACTGCGCCACCTAGCTGCCCCAGTTCACTTCTCCTTAGACAGCCTGGTGGCCCTCTTGTGCTTGGGGCTTCCCATATTTGTACCTGACAATGCAGATAGCTTTAATCCTACTGTAGCTCAGGTTCTTTTTAGTCTCTCTCAGAATCAAGTATAGTACAATGCTCTTAGAAAGCACTGGAATGTTATTTGGAATGGATAGTTATTTAATTGATGTGAAATTGGTCTCCTCCTAAGCTTTGTGAAGACAGATTTTTCTACTCTACTACTTTTTCATGAGACTGTACTTTTCATTATCTTCTGTTGTTGTTCTCTATAATATTTTGTAAATGAGTTTGTGATCTAAACTTGTGTTACCCTTGCCATTTGGAATTCATTGTGGAATATGATGTGAATGTGGGTTCAATGCTAGTTTCTGCCAAACTACTTTCCAGTTTTCCAAGCTATTTTTGTAACTAGGGAATCTGTATACCAATAGCCAGTTCCTTGGTGTGAGTTGGTCTGGCCTATTTAACTGTTTATACACCCAGTGCCCAGGATGCGTGTCTGCTAAGGCTCAACTGACGTGCAGACCGGGCATTATCTCCTTCTCAGCCACTTGTTTGTTGTGGTACCTCATTTCTCATTCCTTATTAGGTAACCTAAAAAATAACCTGATTTCAGTCATCTAGATTACTACCATTACTTTGCCTTAAGGGTAATAGAACAGTGTCCTATTAGCACTGCATCAACTCTTTTTCTAAAACTCCATAAATTTGAGTCAAAATGACTTTTGACTGGGATCACAATGTATGATTTGTTCTTTGTCTGAACCACTAGCCTGCCTGTGGAACTGGGGATAGAGGGATAGAAGGGAGGAGAGGGAACATCCTTTGTGCTCTTCCCAATGACATTTGTCCCCATCTATGGCTATCATCCCTGTGAGGGAGTGTCACTCTTTGAAAACAGAACCTCCCCATTTTGCCCAGAACTTCGGTCTGTAGAGCACTATGTTATTCTGTAAGACTGATTTTTGGTCTTAAGTACCTGGTAAGTTTAATTGGTCAACTGAATTTCTATTTTTTTAATTCACTCATCTAGAAGAATTGAGTTATTTTTTTTGCCTAGCTTTATAAAGTTATCCTTTGTTGTTTCATTGGTATGGCACTAAAACTGTAAATTAATTGAGGTATTGTCATTTTTATTATATTGTCATAGCCGAATCATGAGCAATCTATATCTGTACAATAATTTAAGTTTTCCTTTGTTTCTGTAAGGGTTATTTTGCAACTATATTAATATAATTTTTATGTGTGTCATAGTAGATGGGTTTCCAGATATTTTATATATTTAGAGGGTATTTTAAATGGAATTCTTTTTTCTTTTTTCTTCCTGATGAGTTTTATTAGTAGAATAAGGAAAAACTTTGATTTTGTAAGTTTATTTTATATTTTACTATTTTCCTGAAGTTATTAATTATTTTAATTAATTTTAGTTGAATTTTTGAAGTTCTTTAAATAAACTATCATATCTTATACAAACATGATCCTTTTTATTTTCTCTCTTGATGCTTATTCTATCAATCTACTTTTCTTGTCTTATTGTTACATCTAATATTTTTAGAAATAATTAAAATAGTAGTGCTCATAGTTAATATCCTTGCTTTTACCCCTGATCTTATCAGAAAGGCCTCTAATGTTTTACATTACAGATAATGCTAGCTCATTATTTTGGAAAGGGTACTATTTAGCATATTACTCCAATACTTTTTAATATTTTTAAAATAAATTAGTTGTGTTTTATAAAAAATGAATAGATTTTTCTGCATCTCTTGATATCATGTGATTTTATTTTTTATTATTATGGTGTATTATGTTAATATACTTCCTAATATTGAACAAGCCCTACGTATCTGATATAAATCCAAACTTTTCTTTAGAGTATAATCTTATTTACATCTTTTGGTAGCTTTTATGCTAATATGTTATTCAGCCTTTTGCACTGATATCTCATTAGAGACAGTGGTATATAATTTTCATCCTCTACCTTATTTCTCCCTGTCGTATCAGAACCATATTTATCTCATAGAAGGGATTTTGTTGGCATGGTACTAATTTCATAAATTAATTAAAGTTTTAAAATTCATTCTTCATTTTCTAATTTTGCCAGAAATTTATGTAATATTAAAGTTATCTTCCATTTAAGAAAATTCACTTATAAATTCATCTGTGCCTAAATTTTTTGTCTTTCCTTTGTGAGATTATGTATGGTTTGTTAAATGTCATTTTCTGAGATTGGGTTTAAATATTTTTATCTCATGTTTTGTTAAACTAGGTCATATATATGTGTATTTGTGTGTACATATATATGCATATACATTACATGTCTTATTCATTCACTTAACTTAAATGATCAATTTACTTGACTTAAAATTGGACAACGTAATTTCTTAAAAATTACTATGGTGTGAATGATCATTTTTCATTTTTGAGTGGGGTAATTTAATTTTCCCCCTTTTTGATCAAATTAGCTAATCGTTTATATATTTTTAAAAAGGTCATACCTTTTCTTTTTTGTTTCCAATTTTGTTTATACCTATTTTGATTTTCAGAATTACATTTTTGTGTTTTAATTTTTATTACTTTTTTAGGTTTTTTTTAAGATTAGCATTCTTAATTCTTATATTTGTTTTTTTTTCTTGTTGGAAAAGTGTTTAGAGATATAAATTTTTTGTATACACTGCTTTGACCTTATTGCAAAAGTTTTGGTGTGTTGTCTTATTGTCATTTTCTTTGATGAAATTGTATTTTTCCCCTATGATTTAATATTTAACTTTCATGTTTTTTAGAACCATATTGTTTAGTCTTATAGTAGAAGCAGCACTTATTTTATGTAAACTGAGTTAATTTTTCTTTTAGTAAGCAGTAAAGATGTTTTGGGCATCAATGCTTGTTTGGCTTTTCTTTTTGAGAAATAAAAGTTCTAGCCTATAAAAAGTTGAGATTAGAGGTTTAGTGAAATTTCCACTGTTCTCCTATCTGATCTATCATGGTCATAGCTATGATAGATGTGGAAGTGAAAGTAGAAGTGGAAGAAAGTTGTGCTAAATTTAACTCAATTGAATATTTTTTTATATCTTAAGTAATGTGGGTTTTATTGTATTTTTATGGTCCATGAGTTTTTTTTTATTATAGTCTAATCATAAGCCTGAATCACTGGACTAGTCTAACTTAGGTCTGGCCTAGTATATTTTGCATTAATCAAAGGGGTTGATTGTAATGACCTCCTGGTTAAATTCATGTTGAAATTGTTAAAGAGTGATGCAGAAGAGAGGCGTGGGTGGATGGCCATACACAGAACTGTGGTATCATGTAGGTATAGTGGTTTTACGGATATGTGAAGAACATTCTCAAGGGAGAGAGGAAAGTGCTCTCGTTAATTGACCCTATGAGGTTATCCCAATAGAGGTTTAAAGAGTTTGACAGAGAGAATAGAAATGAATCAAAATTAAGTATCCCTTTACTCTTATTAATGGCTTTAGAAAAGCTGAAGCACCAATGCAAGGAAAATGAAAATAAATTTTCTTTGTTTACTAAGCAGTTAGAGCACAAAGTGAATACACTTTTATTTTTTAAGGGCTATATTTTGATGACAGAAGAGTTGGTTTATGGATTTAGCGATGGCACAGGCTGAAAGAGGAATGTCAGTGGAAGAAGAATTTAATAGGCCATAGATGGAAAAATTTTGCTGGAAAATGTGTTAGATCCTGCTGAGATTGGGACTATTAGGAGTATTAAGGCAAGTCAGGCACGCTACTAAGTTTTGAGGATACAAGGGCAAAAACAGTCACTACTCTTAAGGAGTTCACTGTATAATGGAAACAACATGGAAACAACTACTTAGAAATTATATACATACATATATGTATATATTTGTGATAAATTGAAGATAATCTCAGAGGGAAGGCACTATCATAAAGGGAACTGGAAAAGGCTCCTTGTAGAAGATAGGATTTTAGCTAAGGTATGACATGAGTCAGGGAATCCAGGAGATGGAATTGAAAAATAGTGTTTAAGATAGGATTTGAACTGATAGTTATCCCTTCTCTGGGCCTGGGACTCTCCACTGTGGCATCTGGCTGCCTCTAATGTTTAAATGGGCTAAGGAGACAGGGCATTTACTGAGAAGTTATTATATGCCAGCACTGTACTAAAAAGCCAGCAAGATAATCCTTGCCTTCAAGGAGCTGGCTGTCTAAAGGGGTAAGATAGTAAGGAAAAAGGTGCTAAACAGAGAGAGATCCTAGGGAATCTTGAGGGGATCCATATACGCCTGAAGAAATGACTGGAAGATGGCTGGAAGACCTAGGGTCTGATAACATAAGGCGAAAACTTACCTTAGGGTCAGAATATTTGGGGTTGAAGCTATGGTTTCTGTGGGAAGGGGATGAAGTAATGATATTATGTATAAATAAATGAGTTAAAGAATAATAAATAAATAAAATTATATCATTGAAATTATATACCAGCTTAATGTTGTCCATCTATATTATACACACTACAATTTACATGATGCAGGTTTAACTTTCCATAAGAAAACAAAAATGATTTACTTCTTGCCACAACATAGCTTTACAAGTCTATGATTATGTGTTTCAATAAATTCCAGCAACTCCCTTTTACCTCAAGGATCAAATAAAGCATT
This sequence comes from Pseudocheirus occidentalis, assembly GCA_028646575.1. Lineage (NCBI taxonomy): Eukaryota > Metazoa > Chordata > Mammalia > Diprotodontia > Pseudocheiridae > Pseudocheirus > Pseudocheirus occidentalis. Next base: position 6,327 of record JAQQSW010017276.1, on the reverse strand, counting down.
CTCTGTTTATCATTTAAAGCTCTTCAGGACCTGGTCTTGTCCTATTTTTTCAGTCTTCTTGTACTTCACTCCATGCATTGTGGGATACACCCACACAAGTTCTCTCATTTCTTTGAGTTACCTGTGATGCTCTGCCACTTGTACTCTTTGCTCAAATGTCACCTTTTTGCAGGAGGTTTAATAAATGCTTAATAAATGCTTGTTGACTGATTTACTCAATAAGTTGGTTACATGTTTGTTTTATCTTACTTAGATTACTAGTCTATGAACCCTTTGAATATAGCTATTAAACATTCAACATACTTTAGCAGAGAGTACTTGACCAGAACTGTAATAAACCCTGTGAAAGATATACAAGTGGCCTTAAGGAACTTTCTGTCTAACTGGGAAGACAAAATTAGCACATGGGAAATGAAAACACATAGAAGATTTAAGTATAATTAAGAAAATTGTACCATTAAGAGAAAAGAATTAACACAAAAAACAATTAAGTACTAAACTGTGTAGAATTGACTATAATTGCAATAGAAATTCAGGAAAGGAAAAATGAATGTGGATAGACTGGAATAATCAAAGAAGGCTACATGGAGGATTTATGGCTTAAACTGGGCCTACAAAAATGGATAGGATTTAGAAAGAGAGAAGAAGGCACAGGGATATAATGTGGGAGGAATGACATGATAAAACAAATGTGAGTAGGCAGGAGAAAAGAATCATGTACATTCATTAAATATACATCCCGGGTACCTAAAATACATCCAGAAATATTGTGGATGCTCAGTAAGTATTGACTTAAGTTAATTGTAGACTTAAGTTAATTGTATAACGCCCCTGCAATAACAGTAAACATTGTTTATTTAGGTAGGTGGGATTAGAGGAGTCTATCTTAAACTCTACAAGGTATCTCATAATCATCATGTCCAAAATAGAACTCATTATTTTTCCCTCAAAGCCCACCCTTTTCTCAAAACTCTCTGTTCCTGTCAAAGGTTCCACCATCCTTCCAGTAGCCCAGGTTCAACATCTTGGAGTCATTTCCAACTTTTCACACTCATCCTTCCTATCCATTCATTTGCCCATTCTCCTTTCTCAAACATCTCGTAAATCCATCTCTTCCTTTCCGTTTACACCACAACCACCCTAGTCTAGGCAAACTTGGAATGTTTCAAAAGTTTCTTGAATGGTCTCCCTGTATCCAGACTTTCCCCTTATGAATCTGCTCTCCACATAGCTTCTGAAGAGATAATAAAACACAGGGCTGACTCTGGCACTTTTTCCACAAGACTCTTAAGTGGCTCCCTGTTACCTGTAGGATAAATGAGAAACTTCTTTGTTCAACATTTAAAGTCTTTCACAATCTGATTGCAGCCTATATTTCTAGAATATAGAATTCAATGGCTCCCTTTCACCTCCAGGATCAAATATGAAGTCCTCCCTTTGGCAGTTCAGACCCCTTTATGACCTGATCCATTCCTACCTTTCTAGTCTTCTCATATCATTACTTACTGCAGTCTAGTAACACCGGCCTCCTTCATGTTCCTTGCATAAGACTTACTATTCTAACTTTGGGCATTTTCACTGACTGTCCTCTAGAATTGCAAATTTCTCCCTCCTCATCTCTGCCTCTTCCCTGGCTTCCTTCAAGTCTCAACTAAAATCCTCCCCTTTACAAGAAGCCCTTACTAATCACCCTTAACACTAGTGCTCTATTGGTTATCTCCCATTTATCCTCTATATATCTTGTTTGTAAATAGTTGTTGGCGTGTTTTCTCCCCCATTAGCCCATGAGTTCCTTGAGAGCAGGGACTGTTTTTTACTTTTTCTTTTTCATATCACTAAGATTTGAGCATAGTGCCTGGAACATAGTAGGTATTTCATAAATGCTAATTAATTTCTAGAAGTTCTTGTTATAGAAATAAGACAAGGAAAAAATGGAAAGAATAAGCAAGTGTAAGTAAAGAAGAAACAAATTGTTCTCTTTTTTGTAGATGATATGATGGCATGCTTAACCCTAAAGAGTCAACTAAAAATTAATTGAAAGTATAACTTCAGGAAACTTGCAGGAGATAAAATAAATCCATACAGATCATCAGCATTTTTGTATAATGCCAGTAAAAACCCAGCAGGAAGAGATAGAAAATACTTGGGACTCAGCCTACCAAGATACACATAAGAGTTGTATAAATATAACTACAATCCACTGTTTATAGACATAAAGAACTAAATAATTGGAGAAATATTAATTGCCCATAGGTAGGACAAGCCAACACAGCACAAATGACAATGCTATCTGAATTAACTTATTTAATGTGATAACAAACTACCAAAAGATTACTTAAAGAACTAGAAGAAGTAATAACAAATTCATATGGAGGCAAAAGGTCAAGAATCTCAAGGGAAATAATGCATATTATCATATGAATATTTGTCACAAGGATTTTGTTTTCCTTTTTTTTCGTTACCCTCATTGGGGTAGAGGTAAATTGGTATCTGTTAATGAAAACTTGATTTAAAAATAAACGATTATGAGAAAAGATACAGATATCATAAAACCTGTAAAGAAAGAGGGAAGGACTAAGTTAGGCAAAGAGTGTTTCTAGATAACAATTATTTGATATTTGTAGCTAGTAATGTATTTTCCTTGTTTTATGTTTCCTGGGGGGAAGGAGAGCAGGGAGTAAGAAAAAATTTGTGTCTTTGGCCTTACATTGTCCAAGCATATATTGGACTAGTGGGCAGTCAAGTCAAGTCAAGTCAACAATGATTTATTAATTGCCTGCTTTGTGTACATTGTACTAAGCCCTGGGGATAAAAGGAAGGGTAAAAGCAGTGTTTGCTCTCAATTTGCTGACTATCTAATGAGGAAGACACCATACAAACAACTGTCTGTGTTCAAACAAGATATATCTGGGAAAAATTGAAGATAAATACAGAAGGATGTCACTAGCATTAAGGGGGATAAGAAAAGGCTCCTTGCAGAAGATGGTACTTCATCTGAGACTTAAAGGAAGCTAGGGAAGTGAGGAGGTAAACATGAGAAGAGGGACAATTCTGGGCATGGGGGACAGCCAGTAAAAATGCCTGTATGTGGGAGATGGAGTGTCTTGTGAGAGAAACAACCAGGAAGCCAGTGTTACTGAATTGAAGCATATGTGAGAAGTAAGTTAGGAGAACCAGGAAAGAGTAGTGTCCTGAAAACCTGGAGGGCAGAGAGTATGAAGGAGGAGAGATCAACAGTGTCAAAGGCTGCAAAGAGGTCAAGGAGAATAAGAATAGAAAAGAAGCCATTGGAATGGTGATTGGAATGGTGACATCTTGATCCTGCTGCTTTCTGCCTTTGTGGTCTTGGACTTGTCATGTCACATTCCTGGGCCTTAATTTCCGCATCTGTAAAATGAGGTTGCTAGGCTAAGTAATTTCTAGGAAGAGATCTTCCAATTTCTAGATCCAGTGCCTAAGGTTTATATTTTCTGAGATCACTCTTCTCCCTCCCTCCCATTGCTTAGACAGTGTTTCTCAACCTTCCTAGTGCCGCGATCCTTTAATACTTGTATGTGGGCATATCTGCATGTCGGCAGATCTGCCCGGAGACGGATAGAAGAGTAATGTCTTGGTTCCTAAGACCATTGGAAATATGTTTTCCAATGGTCTTAGGTGATCCCTGTGACCCTTGTGAAAGGGTCGTTCAACCCCCAAAGGGGTCGTGACCTGCAGGTTGAGAACCGCTGGCTTAGGGCATGTTCTTGTGATGACCTAAAAGCTTGACAGTCAGGTGTTTAGAGGTTCAGGAGCTTGACAGTTTATTAAAATATGCGAAGAAAAGGGATATTACACTCTGATGACTGATACTAGAAATGTTCAAGGTAGCATTACTGTTTAGCTCATCTTGAATTTCCAAGTGCAAATAAGCACATCTGTATATACACTGACTGTTTTTTACACAGAAACATAGGCTTCCATGAATCAAGTGCCTGACTGGTCTCCTTTGTCCTTGCTTGCGTTGTTTTCATAATAGTATCTTAGTGATTGTGTCTTTTTGACTGGTGTTTTTGTCAGAGTATTTTTTCTATTTTTAACCTCACATTGAAGCTAATGGTAAATGTATCCCATTATATTATTTCAGCATGTACATTCTACTGTTTTCCTTTCTAGGAGTTGCAGCCTCAAGGTGGTTGAGCACTCATATGCAACTATTTATTGGGTAGGGGCGGCTGAAGGCCTGAGAAATCATGTTGCTGCAATATTCCACAGTGTATAATGGAGTATATAACCTAGTCTGATTTATTAGTCCTAATTTTTATTTATTATAAAGACTACAAAAATACAGTGGAAGTTTGAGCTGTTTTAAGCTTATTTTTAAAAACATCTAGGCCTTTGCTCATCATTCAAATTAAGCTATATCCTGGCATGCTTGAGGTTTAGGAAAATTTGGCTCAAGTTGTTGAAGAGCTCTGGTGTAGGCCCTTCAGAGTTGTGTGAAATTCAGTGGTTTTGGCTCATGGGAATTTGTACAATCTTGTAGATCCCTTTGATTTTGTTCCCTTTGGAATTGCTTTGGGTTTGGCTTTAACTATGGTGGAGGGTGGGGGTCACTGAATGAAACTCAGTGGGAACTCTGAGGTTTCTACCTCACAAACCATAACTCATCCAAGGACTCTGCCCAATTTTGACCAAAGTCAGTCAAGTTTTTATATAATTAAAGGAAATACTCATTGAACTGGTCTAACATTTTTGTGCATAATGATACCAGGTGAGTTCGTCTAAATTTCAGAGAACTCTTGATGTCCTTCCTCCAGACCTACCCCTATGCCTTTATTTTGTTTCAGAATTTTTGCTTATCTGGTCTCACCCTCTTTTTCTCAAAAGGCCCAGGTAACCTAAATGTCTGATATTGATTTGATCTCCAGTCTAGAATTTAACATTTCTCTTCCCATGCTTTTTTCAGTGCCATTATTTATGCTACTTCTCTCAGTTAAGCTCTCTCACTGTCTTGGCTCTCTCTTAGGAGTAAACCCAGAGAAAATAAAAAGTAAGAATTCAGATAAAATGATTAATCTATTCAAGGAATAACTTGCAAGTTCTCTAGCAACATTTGTGTGATACAAGATTTTAATTGTTAATCATAACTGAGTTAATATATATATATATGTATGTATATATATATATACATATATTAAAGCAGGCAGAATAGGTATTTGGATGAATTTGTACCCTTCTGCCTATCATGGGATAGACAGAATTATCACAAGGTTTTGACAGCAGGGTAAGATTATGCTGACCTGTGAGATCTTTCTTTTATTTCATTTTTTAACTAGCTGGCTCTTAGTAATTAGAGGAGATGCATGAATGAGTGGATGACAGAGATAAAGTAGAATGGTGTTGTGTGGGCTCCGTCAATGTGATAAATATCTTTGCTTACCAGAGGTAGATAAGACATCAGTGATGAGTGGAAAGCATACCAATCATTAGTGAACTTACCCTTGCATGAGACTCCAGATGGCTGTTAGAATAAGTTGTCCTTCCATTTTTTCTTCCCCACTCCCTATCCATCTTCAAGAAGAGAGATTTAAATGAGAAGTTCCATGTTTTCTTTTAAATTGTTCCTTACTATTTCTTTTTAAATTTTAATTTATTTTCTTGATTACATCATTCATTTCCACAAGGTTTTGAGTTACAGATTTTCTCCCCTTCTTTCCCCCACCCCCAAGCCCAAAACAGTGATCCCACCGCAAAGCCCCTTCCACAATCTGCTCTCTTCTCTGTCCTCCTCCAATACCCCTCTAACTTTCCGGTAGGGCAGGGAGGGTCTCCCTACTCCAGTCCCTGCATGTCTCATTTCCCAGTTGCATGTAGTTAATAATAATAATAATAGTAATAATATATACATATATATATTTGTTTGTTTTTAACATTTGATTGTATAGCTTCAAATTCTAGACTCTTGCTGTTCCTCCCTTGTCACCCACTCCCACTGGAAGGAGCAGCAATTCAATACAGGCTGTACATGTGTAATTATGCATGACATCTCCATGGTGGACATATTATGAGAGCCTGATTGTACGTATCTTGCACCCCCTGCTTGTTTTGTTCTCTTCCCTGTCCCTGTCCCTTTACTGAAGTGTGTGCTTCCAGTATCCCTCACTCCAACCACGCCTTTCCCTCCATCATCCCCCATCACATCCCCATCCCCCGTACTCTCCTGTGTGGCAAGATACCCAGTTTAGAGTTTATGTCATTCCTTCCCTAAGCCAAATTTAATGAGAGTAAATGAAAGTAAAGTTGTAACAGTTATCCATTGCCTCTTTTATATGGGATGATTAACCCCAT
>JAQQSW010017275.1:7500-11498 GCA_028646575.1 Pseudocheirus occidentalis | reverse complement strand
GCTAAAGACTTGGGCAGAGCCGCATCTCAAGGCCCATGACCTCAGGCAAATGTCTTCCCCGGGAAGGTTTACTTTCCCAGAGCCTGTACCTCAAAGAATCAAGGAGAGCTCAAAAAGGGGGGAGGGGTCCCAGAGCCTACACCTCATCATCCCTACCTTGTTCATGCTCATTGGCTTCCTCCTCATCCAGGAAGCCTTCCCTGATTGATCTCCTGGTCACAGTCTCCTCCTCTGACCCTCATTCACTTACCTCATGTCCCAAAGTCTCTATTAACCTAGGAGAGCCAAGCTGTCTGACCTAATCCTTGTCTTTCACCAAACCCAGGCTCTTTGCTTAATAAAGAAAGGTTCCCAGGTTCCAGGCTCATGGGGAGAATGAAGTTCAGATAAATAGCATGCCATTTACTGGCATGGGATAGGGTCTCGCTCACACACCCTTCCTCAAAAACTCCCAGCAGCATCCTTCCCACTCCTCTTTCCCTCATCTGAAAAGCAGGGGCATCTAGGTGGTGCAGTGAATAGAGCACCGGCCCTGGAGTCAGAGGGACCTGAGTTTAAATCCGACCTCAGACATTTGACATAAAAACTAGCGTGTGACTATGGCCAAGTCACTTAACCCCAATTGCCCTCCAAAAAGAAAAAAAAAAAAAGAGTAGAAGCATCCTCCTGGTTCTCCTTCTTCCTCCTCCTCCTCCTCCTCTTCCTCTCCTCTTCTCCCTCCTCCCTCTCCTTTTCTCCCTCCTCCTCCCTCTCTCCCTTCACCCCATCCTACTGGCAGCAGCCAGCCTCTGAGTACAGACCCAGGATGCCTTGCTCTGTGTTGGCTCCCTTCCTTTGTCAGCAGGAATGCTTGCATGTCCAGGCTCCCAAGGACACCTTCTCTCCACCCGTGTATCTCGCCCCCCCCAGCTGTTATTGTCTTGCTTCTGCCCCTCCACAAACTTCTTGACAATGCCATCTACACCTGCTGCCTCCACTTCCCTGACTGTTCTCTCTTCCAGCTCAGTGTCTCTAGCACTAGACTAAAGCTTCTCTGCCCATGACCACCAATGACTGGCTCATCCCCAAGGCCAGTGACCTTTTCTTGAGCCTCTTCCTCTTTGCATGCCTGGAAGGGCAGAGAGGCAGTTTGGTAGAATGGATGGGATGCTTGCCTGGGCTCCAATCTTCTCTCTGATGTCTATGAGCTGTGTGACCCTGGGCAAGTCCCCTAACCTCTCTGAGCCTCCATTTCTTTCTCTGTAAAGCGGGACGAGTGTCTCGTGTGCTGGCGTATCACTGGCTTGTTTCAAAGATAAAATGAGACCATGAGAGCATGAACTTGGAGCTGGAAAAAACCATAGAGGTCACGGGGTCCAACACCCTCCCCATTCTAGAGATCAGAAACTGGTCATGCGGGGAGGTGGTGGGCAAAGCCAGGTTCTCTGTCTCCAAGTCCAAGGCTCCCTCCGATTATTCATTCAACCAACAAGCATTTACTAATCGACTTGTGAGAGCCAAGGAAGGACTCTGCCCCAACACCACAGGTGGCCCTACCCTGGGTCAAACTCACCAACTGACCAGCCTCAGGACAGTCTCTGGTGCTCTCCACCTTCAGATTTAGCCCCGGCTCCTTCCAGCTAAACCCCTCCCTGAAGGCAGGAAGGTGCCTTTCTTCCCTTTCCCTTTCCACACTCTTCTCTCCCTCCAGAACCCTTACCCCAACCCTGTCCAGGTCATCTCCTCCCTCCAGGACATCTCCACCCAGAAGCCCTTGGGGCACCTTCAAACTTCACCAGCTCCAAACCTGCTCCTCCTTGCCTCCTAGCACTTGCCCTTGGGGGCACTGCCAACTACCCTATCTAGTACTTAGCTGTCCATAATCTGTTGTCAAACCCCCCCCTACCTCCCTCAGAGGGCGTAGCAGACCGGCCCTCTGAGGAATCTTGGGAATCTGATAGGTGGATGAAGGAGGGAAAGGTGAGGAAGGATAAGTAAAACCTGGAGACAAAAATCACTTTTTCCTTTGAAAGATTCACCCCTGGTGGTTTGGGGCTTGTGGTCTGCATGGAGAGGGTCCCAATTTGCTTCCACTTAGCCCTCCTGTGCGTGTGCCCAGCCTTCTGTCGAGGGGCCAGGCCACTGGGAATGATGTAGAAGGAGCAGCCCCAGGCCCTGCTCTGAGAAGCTCCCGGTCCTGGGAGTGTGGGAAGCAGAGAGAGGAGGAGCACCCCTTACATACACAGCTAAGCCCCTTTGGCATTGGTGGGAGAGATCCTGGATGAGGCTTACACAGAAAAGACAATCCAAAGGGGCAAGCAGAGGTTCAACACTAGAAGGCATCATGCCAAGCTGAGTGACAGTCCCTGACTTCATGGAGCTTACACTTTATTTAAAGAGAGGGGGAAGCAGGACCAAGATTTAAAGAGGAAATTTGGGGCAGGGGGAGCAGGGGAGCTGCTGTCAGAGCCCAGAGAGGAGTCGGGTCCAAGGCTAGCCTTTGACACACACTGGTTGGATGACTCTGGGCAGTCTCTTGATGCCCAGGTGCTCTGGGAAGGGTTTTTGGTTTTGAGCTTGGGCTTTACTATATCACTTGGGCCTGGAAACCTGAGTCCACTACCCATTCTCATGGGAGTCTGACCCCCTTGGTCTCTGATCTGGGGCAGCCCAATGCCTGCCTCCCCTCCAACAGAGCTCCCCATGCAGGTGCCAGACTTAGTGTGGACATCCCACTGGCTCCAGCCCTCCCATCTGCCTCAGCCTCCCCAGGAACAGGGACCAGACAGCTTTCTCAGACTGGATCACAGAGAAGGTGCTGGCCTGAGGTGGTGGAGGAAGTTTGCCTATTTAGGAGTTCCCTATATCAGAGAAACCACAGGGGCCACCCCTATATCTACCCTTTAATACAAAGTAGGAAGGGGGGGCAGGAAAGAAAGGTAGAAGCTGGCAGAAGCTGGGGGGCTTCCTGGAGGAGGTGACCTTCACAGAGGAAGAGGAAGACCTGAGAGGGGAGGGTGCATGAAGCAGGGAAATAGGCTTGTGCAAATGACCAGTGGCTGGAGAAAACAGCTCAGAGATCAGTTTGGCTGGGACCATGCCAAAAGCTTCAAAGATTAAGGAGGAGAGAATCAGAAACTGGAAAGAGCAAGTTCACAAGTATGGCAGGGTCTGAAGCCAGACTGCTGGGGAAGGAGAAGTCAGTGGACAGGAGCAGGGGAGGGCAGATGGCCTTTATGGGGTTCAGCAGGGAAAGCCAAGAGAGGTTGGCTGAAAGGGATGGCCCAGACAAGCTATCTTGGGGAAAGCTCAGAGATTAGGGCAGGACAGGTGGGTATGAGCCCACAAGGCTAGGAGGCTCTGCCTGCACCTGGACGGTCACAGCAGTCTAGGGAGGGCCCACTGTGACAGGAAAGGGGGGAGCAGTTAAAATAAACATACACCCATTGCCACCTCCTGCAGGATCAGGAGAGTCCCTGGGGAGTGCGCTGACTGCCAGTCAGGTCTGGAGAGGACCCAGCAGACCAGGAGCCAGGCCCATTCAGGGGACTGTTACCATTGTCACCACTACCTCCCCAGCAGCCTCTAGCTCCTCTGAACCGGGGGTCATTCAATGGCATAGTTTTCCTGCTCCCCTTCACATCTGTGCTCAGCCCTGCTATGGAAGAAAGAGGGAGATGATGTCCTCAGAGGGTTCATAGATACCCAGGGAGCAAAGAACAGGATGGGGCAAGGTCAGAGGGACTGGAGTAACGGAGGAGGCATTGGAGCAGGGCCTTGAAGGACAGACCATACTGTGACAGGGGAAGGAAGGGTCATGTTTCCCCTGCCCAAGGAACAACAAGGAAAAAGCTGCAGAGGCTGCACCGTAAGGCTGACCTTCACAACCCAGGCAGCGTCTTCACTCACATGATCACGAGGTTTGAAATGTCTCCTTCTGTAATTGGGTTAAATCTGAGTGGGAAGGGCCCTTAGAGCCCTGCCAGTACTCCCTTCATTACACAGATGAGGAAACGGAG
>JAQQSW010017275.1:0-2500 GCA_028646575.1 Pseudocheirus occidentalis | reverse complement strand
AAATGAGGGGGCTAGATAAGATGGTCACAATATAAGGTTCTTCTTAGCTCTAAAGTCACTTGTAAACCCAGTAAAGGTCAGCAGGCTTTGGGCCTGGAGCCGAGGTTAGAGACCATGAGGGAGACTCCTAAGAGCCAAGGACCTGGAGCTGGAAACAGCCTGATTTGGATATCTCTTTGGATATCTGATTTGTATTTGAGCACAATGTGCTTTCTTCTCCATCACCAAGTCCATGTTCCTCCCTCACCTTACAGAGGAGAAAGCCGAGATTTAGAAGAGTGGTAAGGGAGCCTTGGGTCCTTTCCTCATTTACTCAGGGGAAACTGAGGCTGACAGAAATGAGTCCACCCAGAGGCTCTACAGCCAGCTGATCTGTACTGAGGTCAGGCTGGGGCCAGGCAGGACAGGAATGGACTGGGGAGGGGGTATCTGGGGCTGTGAGAGAGTCCTGGGGAAGTGGGAGGAGGGCCAAGGGGAGGAGAGGACCAAGAAATGGGAGGTGTGAGCCGAGGGGGCCACCCTGATCTTGCACCATAACCTCCCCTCAGGAACTCTCCACCAAGGCCCTCCAAGGAAAGACGGGCCTGGTGCCCCCCACAAATACCAGATATGACCACAAGCATTTATTAACCAAAGTAACTGAAAGTCCGGGAAAATGCATGCAGGTAATTTGGAGAGTGAGACGCTGGTAGGAAGGAAAATCAGGAAAGGCTTCTGATAGGAAGGGACTGGTGCTTGAGTTGAGCTTGAGGGGGTCTAAGCCATGGGTGAGCACCCCAGGAGATGACCTGAAGCCCCCAGGCATCAGGATCAACCCAAGTCTGTTCATGAATCAACAGTCGTTTCCTAGGGACCTGCTGGGCTCCCAGCACTGGGGTCAGCCGTGGGGCTGCAAAAAACAGAAGGAGCCAGCCTGTCCCCCAGAAGCTTCCATTCTATGGGGAAAGACAGCCTACACACAGATAAGAATAAATACTCTGAATAAACAAACAAACAAATAAATTAATGAATGAATGAATGAATAAATGAATAAACAAATAAAGAAAGAAAGAATAGAATAGAATAGAATAAATAAATAAAGAATAAATAAATACTACTTCAACTACAGGGGGGATGGGAGGGTGGGAGGGGAGAGCAGGCACCAGCATTCCAAGGTCCTAGATAACAAGTAGTGCCTGAGCCTGGGAGGAAATCAGGGAGTCTATGGGCTATGTGAGAAGCCAACCCAGAAGCACCAGGCTGGCATCATCAAAACCCAGATCCCACTTTGAAAGTGCTGCAATCCTGAGAAGCAGCAAGGGGGTGACCATGAAAGGCTCGCCAGCCACTAGCAAAGCCAGTGGTTCTTCATCAGGAGGGGATCTGAGGGTGTCTCATGCCCAGCTTCTAGGGCTGGGCAGAGGGACGGGAAGGTGGCTTTGGGGGGGTGGCAGCGTGGGGTCGGGGGCGCACAGAGTACTTGGCTTGGCTCTCTCTGTGGTCCAAGCCAGTGGCTGGAGGGCAGGTAGGGACCCCCCCAAGCCTTTGTCACCTAAATATTTGCTCCTCACCTGCCTTGAACATGGCTCTGTGTTGAGGTGAGAGGTATAAAGACTTAATAAGCACTGACCCTGCCCTCACAGAGCCTATTGTCTAATAGGAAAGACATGCCCAGAAATAGCAGTGATATGGAGGGGCCTCTAATATGAGGGAGGGGGTACTCTTTTACTCTGATGTAGGGAAATCCGGAAAGGCTTCTTAGAGGAGGTGGCTGCTACCATGGCCCTGTTTGACCCCAGACTCTTCTTCTGGACACCTCCCCCAAGGACATTATGGCAGGCCAGGCCCTGCCTTGGTTTCTCACTGCTGTCTTGAGGGGGTCTTCAGTGGGGTGGCCCTCAGCCTTGGGCTCATTTTCTCCTCTGGAGACCTTGCACCCCCAGCCCTGCCCCAGGAAACCCCCCACCCTGAGTGTGTATAAGAGGTAGGACTAACAGAGCTATCCATCACTCAGCCTTTCCTGCTACCTTCCTCACCTCCTAGGCTCAGCCCTTCTGGAGGTACGGCTGGGCCTCCCTCTGCTCACAGTGAGAGGAAGACAGACTGAGGAGAGGGGCTGCTGACCAGGCGGCAGACAGAGAGCGCCTGGCATCTGTCCCCACTTTCTGGAGCTTCAGTTTCCTCATCTGTAAAAAGAAGGCATCAGACTATTACTTCTAGCTCTCTGTCTATGAATTTAGTAACCAGGCTCAAGCTGCCTTCAGAGGGTTTCCATTCCGGCGGTCAGTGTGATGAGGTGTCGGCTCTGGGACCCCTCCCCCCTTTTTGAGTTCTCCTTGATTCTTTGAGGTACAGGCTCTGGGAAAGTAAACCTTCCCAGGGAAGACATTTGCCTGAGGTCATGGGCCTTGAGATGTGGCTCTGCCCAAGTCTTTAGCTCACTTTGTTCCAATAGTTTCCCACCCTTGAATTGGCCGGGCCCACCATTGTCTGTCGTCTCCAGGTAGCCTCCAGCAACTAC
>JAQQSW010017274.1:0-11498 GCA_028646575.1 Pseudocheirus occidentalis | reverse complement strand
ATCTTTAAATGTGAAGTTAAGCTGGTTCCCCTCTTAGGGAAACCAGGTGAATTGATTGATTGAATCTTTAAATGTGAAGCTGGTTTCTCCCTTAGGGAAATCAGGTGATTCTTCTCTTGTTCCTTGTTCCTTTCTGTAATAAGATATAATATTGAGACTTTCCTTGTTCTAAATATTGTATATAATATTGTGAATTGTTGATACTGTGAATATTGTACTGAATCTTGATTTTGTAATGGAATAAACAGAGTGTTCACTAATGCTGTGTAACCCGAATCTTAAAAGCTGTTCACAGTAGCATTCTCTCAGGAATCTACTGCTGATTGGCTTTACAGTAGACTATCTGGACTAGCCTCTTTTTTTTCCTTAGGCAACTTACTATAAAAGTTAACTCACTTCATTCTCTAAGAAGTCTGCTTCCTAAACACTGAAACTTTCAAACTCTTGGTTACTACTCTTGAAGAACACTATGTCCTCTAACTAGAAAGGTAAATTCCTAGAGTACATTTCATAGAAGATTAAAAATCACTCCCTTCTACTTTAGGAGTTTGGGGTTCAGGAGTGGTTTCCTTGAGTTCCTTTCTTAGGCTGACTTTATATTGCTATGTTCTACTTTAAGGTATTCTTATTTTTTTGGGGTAGGAATGGGGAGTGGATTGAGACACAAGAATTTTGAAAGGTGAAGTAATAACTGGGATTAGTGTGATGTCTTTGAAGTCTAGGGAAAGGAGAATATAAAGACTGTTCACACGATCAATACTGTCAAATGATGTAAAAAAATCAAGGAGAACAAAAAATAGAGGGTAGGGAAATGAATGTGGCCATTAAGAGGTCCTTCAAGGTCTCTGAATCAATGTCTACTGGCTCAAAATCCAAGATTTTCCATTATAACATGCCAAATATGGAAATGTCATTTTGACAACAAGAATAATATTGGTTTGAGATATACATTAAGATTTGGACTATTACATTTTTAGAAAAAGCGTAGGAATATAGGATCATAACTCTAAAGCTGAAAGGTCAGTGGTCATCTCGTCCTAATCTTTCACTTTATAGATAAGGAATCTAAGTCCAAGAAGGTTAATTAACTTGTTTCAAGTCACAAACAAATAAAGTATCAGGGTCAGGGTACAAACTGAAGTCTTCTGACACCTGAGACTTTACTTTTTCCAATGTGTCATGCAGTACAGTCTGTGGGTAAACCAGGATTTCAAAGAAATTACGATGTCAGAAGAGGTATTGTAGTATAGTGGAAAGGGTGTGGGATTTAGAATCAGAAGAATTGGGTTCAGATTCTCCCACTGGCAAGTTATTTATTTATTTATTTATTTATTTATTTATTTTGCTTTTTTTTTTTTGGAGGGCAGTTGGGGTTAAGTGACTTGCCCAAGGTCACATGGCTAGTTTTTGTGTTAAGTGTCTGAGGCTGGATTTGAACTCAGGTCCTCGACTCCAGGGCCGGTGCTCTATTCCCTGCACCACCTAGCCACTCCCCACTGGCAAGTTATTAACTATGATCATGGGCAAGCAATTTAATTTTTCTGGTCCTTAATATACACATACTAAAAATAAATAAATAAAAATGAAAACACTAAATATATACTCATAATTAAATGATCATATTTTTAAGAACCTAGAAATTATATTTTAAGAATATCAAAAAAATGATCAGTGAGATAGAGTTTAACATAGAATATTGACAAGGAATACAGTAGAGAGACCAATTTCTTGCTGATGGTGGAGGAAGTGGAACAATTATAACAAGCCTTTTGAGTCTTCTCCAGTTCATCCTGCTCCCCAAATCCTAATATGGTACATTTTGGTAGGTAGATAGTTACTTCCCAATAATATCACTTCCCCTGGACCCCACTTTTCCCCTCTATTTGAGGCAATAGAGCCCTGCAATACTTGCATAATTGTTAAGAGGAAATAAATTTGATCTGCTTTATTTATGGATTCTGTATTTGTGAATTTGCCCACTCTGTAAGACTAAAATCAATACTTGTGCTTTTACAGTCATTCCCAGACAAATGTAGAGTGATAAAAAAAATTGTCACTGAAAGCACATTTTCAGCTGAGGTCAAACAAGGTGATAAGTAGCCTTCTTGTTTTGATTCTCATACTGTACACAATCGTCCTTTTCATGGTCTATTTAGTGCCACGTTTTTCACATTGTGCTTTTTGTGTGTGATTTTGCTGTTTAAAATGTCCCCCAAACAAGTGCTAAAGTACTGTCTAGTGTTTCTTCTAAAAAGAAGGCTATGATGTTCCTTAGGAAGAAAATACTTGTGTTCAATAAGCTTTTCAGTAATGAGTTATTATAGAGCTGTTGGCTGTGAGTTCAATGTTAATGAATCAGTAATAAGGTATATCCAGAAAAAGGAAGAGGAAATTTATTGATTTGCATGTGAGATCATTCTGGAAAGTGCTAAAGTAAATGGTGGAACAACCACTGCCTTACAGGAAGCTAATCCTGTATTTCCCCTCAGAACAAAGTTCAGTATTCACTAATTCAGTGTTAGCAGTGAATTTTTAGGATGTAAGTACCACAAATGATGAGAATTAACTTTCTGTTATGTGGAAAGCTAAGTATTTACAAACTAAGAACTAAAATTCCTGACTAAAAGGCAAATGATGGTGGTGGTGGGGAAGGCAGAGTTAAGATTCTGTAAGGTAGGTTTCAGGAATATGTGAAATGAGAATTACCAGAAGACCAGACTAGTTTTTGAAGAGGCAGAAGAGCTAAAGACCATACCACTAACATTTGCTGGATTATGGAGGAAGCAAGGTGTTTCCAGAAAAAAAAATCCTCTTCTGCTTTACTACCCTAAAGCCTTTGACTCTGTGGATCACAACAAAACGTGGCAAGTCCTCAAAGACCACATCATCTTACTGCATCATCTTACTTGTGTCCTGAGGAATCTGTATGTAGGTTAAGAAGCAATAGTTAGAACCAAGCAAGGAACAAGTGATTGGTTTAAGATTGGAAAAGGAATACTACCAGGCTATATCTTACCATCTTGTTTATTTTAATTTATTATGCATAGTACATCATGTAAAATGCCAGGCAGGATGAATCAAAAGCTGAAATTAAGATTGTTGGGAGAAATATTAATAATCTCAGATATTCAGATGATACCACTCTGATGGCAGAAAGTGGAGAGGAATTAAGAAGTCTCTTGATGAGGATGAAAGAGGAGAATGTAAAAGCTGACTTTAAGATTTAAATAAAAGGAACAAACAGACAAAAAACAAGCTAAGATCTTGGCAACTATCCCATAACTTCCTTATAAATAGAGGGAGAAAAAGTAGAAGCAATGTCAGATTTTATACTTTTGGATTCAAAGATCACTGCAGATGACAATCGCAGCCATGAAATTAAAAGATATGGCTCCTTGGATGTAAAGTTATGGAAAATCTGGACAGCCAGCATACTAGAAAACAGAGCTATCCTCCTGCAAACAATGGTCTGTATAGTAAAAGGTATGGTTTTTCCAGTAGCAACCTAAACCTCCCAGGAGAGTGTAGCAATGTATGGTTGTGAGTGTTGGAATATACAGAAATCTGATCACTGCAGAATTGATGCTTTCAAACTGTGGTACTGAAGAAGAATTTTGAGAGTCTTTTGAACAGCAAGGAGATCAAATCGGTCAATGAATAAGGAAATTAATTCAGGCTATTCCCTGGAAGGTCAAATACTGAAGCTGAAGCTTAAATACTTTGTTTTGGCCACATAATGAGAAGATGAGTCTCATTGGAAAAGACCCTGGTGTTAGGAAAGATAAAAGGCAAAAGGAAGAGAGGACAGTAGAAAATGAGATGGCTTGATGGTGTCATGGAAACGAACATGAACTTGAATAGTCTTTAAGAGATGCGGGTGGATAGAAGAGCCTGGAATTCCATGGTCCATGGGGTCATGAAAAGTTCATCAAGACTAAACAACACCACCAGCAATTCTTTACTACAGGAATGGTCACTCAGGCAATTCCACCCATTTGCCTCTAAAGAAGACTCCATCATTGCAGCATAGTTAGTCGGTGGCTCCATCACTACCACTCCCACCCTTCTTCAAAACCTGATGGAAATGATCATTTCTCCTCTGTATATTTAAGATCTATTTTTGGTCTCTTCTGCTCTCTAGCAGTTAACTGGCTTGGTCACTTAGCTCAATTCCAGAGGTATATACTGGACAGAGGAAGGAGGCAACCATTTCCACCTACTTTGCAAATTTAGAGGGGAAAACACTTCTCTTTGAAAAGGAATGTATGGTTCCACCTTCTATAAACTATTTTGTCATGACTGAAACCTGAATACATCTTCTTTAGCCTGTGGGCTGTATGGTCACTCTCCCACACCTTACAACACAGTTACAGTTGTCTCTGTTGATTCATCTATTTTGTTCTTTGTATTCTTTTGTATACTCCATTTTTATAGTTATGAGGAATGCATTGTTACTTACTGAAGGTAGAATTTAGATGGGAAATCTTCCCTCTGAAGATACACTCCCCAAGCATATATTTACAGGTTGAATCCTTGGGGACTGGAAATTGGGTTGCTCTCCCCAAACTCAAGGTATACTCAGGATTCACACCCCTAAAAGTAGAGCTATTGAGATTCCACAAGAATTTCTAATTTTTATAGTCAGCCAGCAAGCTCTGTTACTTCAAAGTAAGGACACTGTAAAACAAAACATTTCTCTCATGCACCCGGATTGCACATTTCTCACAAATAGTAGTGAATACTTACAAGGAGTGTACTGGTAGTGAGGCATGAACTTAAGGAAGATGTGTACCCAAGGTACCTTGCTTCTTTGACTTTCTCTTTTATGGTATCTTTCTACTAACCTACCCTTTATTTCAATGCTGCTTCTTTCAATGCTGTTATTCAACTGGACTCTTTGGGCCTGTTCTTCTTTGATAGTCAAGACTAATTCCTTTTTGAATTAATAATTGACTCTGTCTTCCCTACTATCTTCTCTTCTCTGAGCTACCTTTTCTTTCCTTTTAAAAGAAAAAAAAAACAACAAAACTCTATGCTAAGTCTGGTGACTCTTAGCAGGAGAATAGTTTTCCTGCAAAAATGATGGTAGAGGCACAAATGTAAGGGCAAGGAATGATTTCATCTCAATAGCAACTTTCTTCCCCTATAGGTTGACTCTTGGGTTCCTCTTGGGTTGGCTGACTCAGGAACTGAAATTCTCTGACACCTGAGACTGTCCACCCTAGATTTTTGAGGGCTACCATCTTCAATGAAGCAATCATGAACTCCCTTCTATTTCCACTGAGAAGGATGTTTTTACACCTCATAAAGGGGAACCAAGTTACAAGAGTTTTGCAAACCATTTAAAACCTTAATACCTTATTGTCTGCTGTTATCTGCCTCTTTGTGATTTTATCAACTGTAAGCAGCTGTGTGTGTATGTAGGGAATATTATGCCTGATCAGCTTCCTTTTACTACAATAATTGTTGTTGAGTCATTTGAGTTGTTTCATATTCACCTTGACCCCATCTGAGGTTTTCTTGGCAAAGATACTGAAGTGGTTTGTCATTTCCTTCTCCAGATCATTTTACAGATGAGGACACTGAGGCAAACAGGGTTAGGTGCAACCTAGGGCATCTAGTAAGTCTTTGAGAATGGATTTGAACTCAGATCCTCCTGACTCCAGGGCTAGGGCTCTACCCATTGTAAACCTAGCTGACCTAAAACAACTAGATTCCTTTAAATTACATTCATCTTCTGGCTGACAAATAAAGTTACACATTCTTCATGGCATAAGACCTATGTATTTGAAAGGACTATACTCTTCAATACCTGGAAACTGGGGTAATTTTTTGTGAGGTGGCAATGATCAGGAAGATTCTAGGTGCTACAAGTATATTAATAAGCTTTAGAAGAAATGGACAGCCATGCTGCTGATCAGCATACTGAGTCATTTATCTAAATTGACAGATGACTTTCTATGTCTTTTGTTCTACTAATCTTTTTTTTTTTGAAGGATATGTGCTATAGTAAAAAATTAGCTACTGTGCTCTTTCCCTGCTATAGTACTCTATTAATGGACTAGGAAATATTTGAAAATTAGCACGTAGCTAAGTGCTCACCAACACTCTTGAAATCCTACTATTCTTTAAAACCTTTGGACAGTGTTAATAAGAGACCAGTTTTTATTTTTGACCACTGGATCATCAAGCCTTCTGGTAATCCTTCTCTTGGAGAAGAATGTTGCCAGCTGGCTACAGAATATGCTTATGTACTTGCCTATTCCCTGCCAATATATCTATTTATCTCAATGTATTTGCCCACTTTTAGTGGCAACAAGGATTTCTTTAGTTTTTTTTCTTTATTTCAGCCAATAACCATCTATTAAGGTTAGCTATATATCAAACATTGTGATAAATGCTAGGGATACAAAGAAAGGCAAAAGCATGGGGCTTGCTCAAAGGGAGCTCACATTCTAAGGGAATTTTCTAAGAGAAAATATTTAATTAAATATGAACATAAAAAGATAATACATACAGAGTATATGGAAAAGAATATCCTGGAGAAGAGAAGTAATTTTGGGGCAAGGGAAGAAATAGTTATGAGAAGTTAGGAAATGTCTCTCCAGAAGGTGAGGTTTGAGCTGAATCATGAAGGAATCCAAGGACACTAGGAGATAGAGATGAGGAAGGAGAATAGTTCAGGCAAGGGAAATATCCATTAACTGTGTAGATCTTTTTGACAACCCTAACCCTGAGTATGTTAGGTGAGTTATCTATGTTTAATGATAAAAATGGTAGTTAGTCAATGAATAAGCATTCTTTATGGGTCAGGCACTGTACTAATTTAGAAAGTACCAGGCCCTGTGCTAAGCACTGGAGGTACAAACCAAGGAAGCTCTCAAAGAGCTTTTAGAATATAACGGGGGAGATAATATACAAACAACTAAGTACAAACAAGGTATATGTGGAATAATTGGATGTAAAAGAGGAAGGCACTGGAATTAAAGGGAATCAGGAAAGGCTTTCCAAAGCAGGTAGGATTTTAGCTGGGACTTGAAGGAAGCCAAAAATTGGAGATGAGGAGGGAAAGAATTGTAGGAATGAAGGTCAGCCAATAGAAAGGCCTGGAATCAGGAGATGGAATAATTTGAATGAAGAATAGCAAGGAGGTCCAGTGTCAAGTAAGATGTGAGAAGACTAGAAAGATAGGATAGGGGAAAGTTATGCAGGGTTTTGAAAACCAAACAGAGCACTTTATATTTGATTTTGGAGGTAATAGAGCTACTCTAGAATTTAGTGAATGGAGTGGGGCAAAGAAAATATTAATTCTTAGATAATTGCCTTTCACATAATCAAATGTTCAAGTTAACTTCTCCTTTGGCAATCTCTTTCATTCTTGCTGCTTCAGTTATTAGGTCTCATGAGGGGAAGTGGGGAAACACCATTATCTAGACTCAGAGGGCCTAGTTTCAGGTTCCAGCTCTACTAATTACTGCTTGTATAACAATGGGAAAGTCATTTCAACTCTAGAAGACTCTTCATCTGTGGAATGAGGCAGTTGTGTGAGATGACATCTAAGATACTGGTTATTTTAAATCTACCTTTGGAGCCAATGACTTCTACATTTTTTTCTCAAGCACTGATTTTCTATCTCACGTTTCAGAAGTCCATCTCTACTTTCTTACATAATGTAATTAACTACATATGCTATTGGCACCACAAATTCAACATGTCTAAAAGAGTTAGCTACACCCCCCTCTATCCCACTTAGACTTTGATCCTATTCCTCTTGCCTTAGACATTTTTTTGTCAATGATACTTTTCATTCACCTAGTTTTTAATTTTCAAAACCTTTGTGTTATAGTCCACTCTTCTCTCCTTCTGATCTTGTGCATCCAATTAGTTTTCAAGTCTTGTGAATTATGTCTCAGGAATCTCTCACATTAATACTTTCTGTTTAATTCCTGTGGCCGCTACCCATAGATCAGGAACTCATTAACACCTGCCTAGACAATTTCATTAACCTCATAGGAAATTTTCTTGATACTACTCTTTCCCCTTTCTAATTCACCCTTCATACCACTATATTGCTTAAAACCCATTATTTCCTGTGCCTTGAGTGAAGTTCAGTATGCTTAATTATCATTTAAGGTCTCCAGAATCATGAACCATGGAATTTTTTTTATCCCTATGTTTCTTTTAATTCTTCCAACATGCATACAATTGGGAAAATTGCCAATTCTCCATTAATTGTCTGCCTTCATGTGATTGTTTAAAATGTTTACCATGTTGGAAATTCTCTCTCATCAAAGACTGTTAAATTTCTATTAATTCTCAAAAGCCCAAATCAAATGTCATTTCCACCACAAATTCTTCCTTAATCCTACTACTTAATAATTATTCTTCCCTTGTCAAAGGATACATATAGCAATTTATATCTCTCCTGTGCAAATAACATGTACTATTTTATGTTATAGTAATCTCTTGTATCTCATACTCTCTAAAAACAATAAATTCCTAAAGGGCAGGACTATATCTTATAAAAAATGTGTAGTGTCATGGTCAATGCTCAACATAGTGTTCTGTAAACAATAGGCACTTAATAATGTTTATTAGATTTAATTGAACAGAAAAATAAAAAGTACCTTCCTTGCAGTATTAAAGAAGAAGGAATAGTATTCTAGGCATTTTCTTCTTTATCCATCCTGAATATTATAGCAAACTTGAAGCATAGTATAAAATGAATGATCATTGCTAAAACATACTTCAGGCCTGTTGCAAACATCAGTTTTTCTTCTGTTCTGTATTTATATAGGTCTCTGATAATCCAGGATCACCATCTCTAATGATTATGTATTTCTCAATGACCAGAGCAAAATTAGGATAGAAGAATTAGGACTTTGTCCAAAAGTAACAATGTTAGGGTACAGAAATAGCTAAACAATGTCAGCAAAAAGAAACAAAGAATTTAATTATGCATCATCAAAAGTACTTAGTTAAAATCAGCAACTAGACTTAAATAATTTTCTCTTCCATCCTTATCTGGTCTTCCTCACCTCTCTACCACATAGTCCCCTATGAATAACCTCTCATACTGCTGAGGTGTTGTTCCCTAAGGATCATAACCACTAATGGAGAATCAAGGGGTCTAGGATAGTTTCATGTGCCTTGTTTTCCAGGGTGCTTCCAAAAGTAAGTAAACAAAATCTGCAGTGGAGATAACTCTACATTCAGATTAATAAGATCAAAAGGATATTGATAGAGAATATATCTTCATGGAAATTTAGTGTCAGATTCATAATATTTCATCTTTATTAAAAATTTGTCAATAAAGTTCAGAGCATGAATATATAGTGGGGGTAGATCTGGGAAATGACTTTTTTTTATAAAGCAGTCCTATATTAAATAAATTCTAAGGAAAACTGGCATGATTTCAAAGTATCATAATGGAAAATCTCCTAGTCACAGTTGGCTCCATTCCAAAGAAACCCAAGAGCTAAATAATAATGTAATTCATAACTTTATTTTTAACAGGAATACATCTTTATATGATGAAAAAGAAGGCCTCCTTTTATCCACCCAATTCAATGACGGAGGCAATTTGGTTTGTAACCAATATGGAATAAAAAAATATGTGTACTTTGGAAAGATATTTTAAAAACCCTAAGTGCCCTTTAATCAATAATTATTTTAAATACATAGTTGGAAACTCAAATGAAAAGTTAATATATGTTCATGTGCATAAATAAAATTCTTATAGCACTATTTATGCCTATATACATATACAAACATTCTCTTTATAGAGCATGAAAATAGGAATCTTTTAACTAAAGCAGAGTGAGTTGTGTTGTACTTGAGAAACATTTAATTCTGTAAGTAACCAAAGGCTACAAAAGAATTCCTGTAACTTCTCGGCCTGTTTCTAGTTTAATGTGTGATTGCTTTTCTGCCCCTTTCAAGCTGACCCTGTGTGCTACTTGAGTGTTTGGTTGCTTCATGATGAAGAAACACTTTTTTATTGGCCACTAACCAGGGAGAATCAAATGCTTAGTGGACCTTTAAAAAGAGAACGAGCTGCTGGCATCTGTCTCCTTGGTTTCTAATAGTGATTCAGATCTTAACTAGTTATGATCATGTAAGCAATTCACTTAACCTTTCTAAGTTTTAGTTACCTTATTCGTAAAGTAACAAGACTTGAAAAATAGCCTCTACAGCCCCTTCAAATTTGAAAATCTTTTATTTGGTTTAATGACAAAGACATGGAGTGGTGATGGCTACAAGAGAAGATTGCTATTGCTGGGCTAAACTAATTGGGAAACTGAGTCAGTTTAGCAAATTATAGTCAGTGCTTCATTTGGTTTTGGCATTGCTATTTTACAAATAGCCACAATAGTTATTGAGTCTGACTTTCTTGTTCTAGCTCTGTAGGGAGAGTGAATACACCATCCAAATACCCATATGTGCAAGGCAGGAACTCCTCCATTGACTTCATATATTGGAATAAATTCTCACAATTCCATATAAATTTACCAAAGTCTCCCCTGTAAGCTTTATTTCACTGCATCTTTCAAGATATTGTTGTTCATAATTGCACAAAACTAACTGCAGCTGATGAATTACTTTGAAGGTGTTCATAAGATTCTACATAAAAAGGAAGTCCAAAATAATTTTGATTATTTAAAGTCAATTTATTATTTATTTTAAACATTCTTTCCTTTTAAAATTTTGAGTTCCATTTCTCTACCTCCCTCTTGCCCCACACATTAAAAAGGCAAACAACATTGTCAGTTATACATGTGAAATCATGCAAAGCATTTCTATATTAATCATTTTGCAAAAAAAAAATGTAAAGAAAGTGAGAAAATTATGCTTCAATTTACACTCAGCTTTTATCAGTTCTCTCTTTGGAGAGGGACTGATTTTTTTTTTATCATGTGTCCTATGGAAATCTCTTAGATCATTGGATTGATCAGAATAGCTAAGTCATTCACAATTGATCACTGTACAATTTTGCTATTACTATGTACTATGGTCTCCCGGTTCTGCTCACTTTACTTTGCATCAATTCATCAAAGTCTTCTCAGGTTTTTCTTAAAGTGCTTATAGTGCAATAATATTACATTATAATTACATACTACAACTTGTTCAGTCATTCCCCAATTGGAATCTCCTCAATTCTTAATTCTTTGACACCATAAAAAAGCAGCTATTATATGTATGTATATGTATATGTTTGTGTATGTGTGTATGTGTAGGTGTGTGTGTGTGTGTGGTGTATGTACAAACATATATTTTCCCTTTTTACTTGAAATCTTTGGGACATAGACCTAGTAGATCAAAAGGTATACACAGTGTTATAGCCCTTTGGGCATAGTTCCATATTGTTCGATCAATTTGCCAGCAAAGTGCGAATTTATCAGTAAATGAAATGTCAACTTCTTCAGCAAAGATAAGACTCTGAGTACGGATGAGAGCTCTCTTTTATTGTTTTGGGGAATACAGAAGAAAATACATGA
>JAQQSW010017273.1:0-11498 GCA_028646575.1 Pseudocheirus occidentalis | reverse complement strand
TGTACACACATACACACACCCTCACATTTATATTTGATCCTAGAGGCAATCAGGGAACCAGTAGTTGATTGCATTAGGGGAGCTACATAATGGGATCTGTGCTCAAGGAAAATGACTTTGGCAGCAATGTTGAGGATGAACCTGGAGTGTGGACAAATATGAGGCGATGAAAAGTAACTAGGCTAGAGGTTAGGAAGGGATTTGGAAAATGAAGGGATTGGTCCAGAATGGTTTCTAAGTCCCTTCCAACTCTTAGTGTGTCTCAGGCGATTTGTTCCCTTCCCCTTATCCCTATTGATTCCCTTCTTTTACCCAGACCCCAGATCCACAGGCATCCTGAGACAGAAAGTGAAGGCTACGTTTCAGCCTCAGCCTCTGCTTCTGCATATGCAGAGCTCGTGATCCAAGGTTGCATCTTCAGGGTAGAAAAACAGATTGTCTCATTGACTGTCATGCTGCTGTGACAGGGGAGGACCCACTCTCTCCTCCTAACCATTACGGTCCTTCACAAATGCCTCTCATTCTTCAGGGTGTGGGAGTTTGGGAGGTGGACTTTTTTTGTAAGGATTCCTTGCAAACCTCTGTTTTATAGGAAATTCGTGTCCTCAACAAAGTTTGTGAGCTAGGGGTTTACAGTAAGAAGACAGTCACCCTATTATTTGTTTCAGCACATGTGAATGCTACAAAGTAAAAGCCAGGCAGGATCTGACATTGCTTTTAATTTAGGTATCTTTATTCTAATAAACACCAAGTGATTTATAAGTGTTCTCCTCTAGATCTGAGCATCCTGGGGAGTTAGTGGCAAGGATTATTTACTCCCACTTTGTAGAACAGCTGAGAAGCCTCATTCTTTGCCTGTATGAGGAAAGTTGCTAATACAAGCAATTAAGGAATTCCCCCGACTGTAAGACTGTTTTATGAAAGAGAGAGACAGAGAAAGAGAAGAGAGATGGAGAGAGACAGAGACAGAGAGAGATTAACATTTGATCCTCAAAATGATCTATTTTATAAGTTACTACCTCTTAATAAATTATTACTTTACTCCCCTATCCTGCATTATATGGTGTAACTGATGGATGTTATTAGTAAAAGCACCGAATGATGAAAATCCCATTCTTCCCAGTACTATAGGGAGGACACTGACCAAGTTGGTCCTTATATCTAGTGAGGGTTAACCCAGGAGAAATAGGATAAAACTATGCGTAACCTATATTAGATATGTTCTAACTTTGAAATGTTGAGCCACAATCACATTTCCCACGGAACTTCCCCCATTTGAATATGAGAGACACTGAATCCCATTTCATTCCAATGATAAACAGTCAACCATGTAGTGCAAATATTTATCATTCTTGAATTTGACTGTCACCATCAGGTTATTTCTCTATTCAGTTATATAATCTCTATGCGTTTCTATAATTATTCTGTTTGTCTTTTACATTACTATTATATAACTTAGACGGTAAATTCCTCCAACATCTGTATTATATCTCTTTAACTTGATTTGAACAACATTTAGTATCAACCAAATCAATTTGGGTATTTAGGAAAGACTTATTTATAATAGATGAGGAAACATTTTCCAGGACTGAGGGGTACCCAGAGGATCTATTTTCCTGAGGTTGATGAAAATAATACAGTGCATATTCATATTTAAGGCTTAGGTACAGTCTCACCTAAAAATGATTTCTTATTTCCTTTTGGTCCCATAATCCACCAGCATATAGAGCTTCAGGGATAACTTGATTTTGAAGTGTTGGGGTTTTTTTTTCTTTCCATTTTTCACTGTGTACTTCGAATTACGTTTTTTTCTTCTTAAAACTTCGAATTTCCAGTATCTATAATGTGTTAGGAGGCATTCCTTCCATTACAAAGCAAATGTAAGTGTGAGGATTTGCTACTTGTGAAAGAGTCTCAACACTAGGATTTTGTTTCTGGCTTGAGGCCTATGAGGTAGGTGTTATGACCGACTTCTGATAGCAAGCAGTGCTGCTAATGGGGTCTCCACCCACAGCTGGCCTCACGGGTGCTAATTGGGTCCCCAGTGGGAAGGAGAAAATTAGCCATTTTGTAGAGGAAGAGGGAGATGTGTCAGATTCACTTGCAAATTAAAGTAGTATTTGAATACAGCTCTAGAATTGAGAATCAACATAGGCTGTTTTCCTTCAGCATTAAATCCTTCACCCTATTTATTTTATATTCTTTACATATTTTTATATAGGCATAGAATAGAAAGTAAATTCCTTGAGGTCACGTGGTATTTTGCTTTGTCTTTTTATCCCCATGTGGCATAGGGCTGGATACATAGGAGATGCTTGTTGATTGATTGATTAATCAGGAGAAATGAGATTCAAGTATTTTCATGTACAGTAATTATATATGTATGTGTATATGTGTGTATACACACACACATATGGCACAGGAAATCCCAAAATTACAGAGAGATGGAGATACCTGAAAAAGTGAGGGGACTTTTTAAAAACTGTAATTGTTAGAGCATAGGAATCCTCCTCTCAAATGTTAGCATGAAGACCCATGATGTAGTTGAACTGCATTTGTTAAAATTTGACGGTAGTTATTAACCTTTTTATATAATCTGTAAGATTCCCATTGCTCAATTGGAAATTTCATGATTCCTCGGAAAATCTACAGACTGAGTTCACAAAAGATAATTTTGCACCAGGAACTGTTGCCCTTTTGCCCCCCTTTTCCTCAGTGTAATGTCAATGTGCTTTGAGACAGCGATTTTAAGACTTGCGCTCTACAGCTAGCGTTGGAAACTTGGAGATTTGCTCTCCTCCCTCCCAGAAAGTCACTCAATGTCCGTCAAAGTGGTAGAATCCAGATATAAATTTGATGATTAAGCTTAGGTATCATAGGATTCTGCAGGAGGGGAAGACTTCCCAGGAACCTGAAAGCAGGAATGATATACCTTAGTGGTGGCTCAGTGGTGCAGTGAAAGGAGTGCTGGGCCTGGAGTCAGGAAGACTCATCTTCCTGAGTTCAGATCCAGTTCAGATCAGAGACTTACTAGCTGTGTGACCCTGGACAAGTCATTTAATCCTGTTGACCTCAATTTCCTCATCTGTAAAATGATGTGGAGAAGGAAATGGCAAACCACTCCAGTATCATTGCCAAGAAAATCCCAAATGGACTTACAAAGAGTCATATACAACTGAAAAGACTAAACAACCACCACATATGATATACCTTAGTTTCTCTAGGTATGAAATGGGGGCAATGATCAAGGTCATTGTTAATATTCATGAAGAGAAATAATCGGCTAACGGATATTATTCCCCTTTCAGGTTAACATGTTTGTGGAAGGATTCCATGATGCCATTCTTCTCTATGGTCTGGCTTTACATGAAGTTCTGAGGGCTGGCTATAGCAAGAAGGATGGAGGAAAAATCATTCAGCAGACTAGGAACAGAACATTTGAAGGTATGAATTCATTGTAGCATTCAGAAAGGAGATGCGAAATTCAAGATCTAATCCCCACTCTGTTATTAAATCTTAAAATGTGAATAATAATAGACTCATAGCCTAGTTCACTGACCTATTGCAAAAGCCAATAGAGTGATTTAAATAAATGATATACAATTAAAGATCACATGATTTTTAATACTCTTTACTAACTGGAGGGCTATTCTTTTGGAAAAACATTTGTGATCCCAAGTCTCATTCATATTAAGACAGAATTATCATCGCATGGACTCTGAATTAAGTAGAGATCCCTCAGGGCTACCAGTCCAGAATCTCCTCATATCTCCTCTGTCACCGTGGAGTGAAGCCTGCTTTTTATGTCTCTTGATATTCCATTTTTGTGTCTGGAAAAACGAGGCAAATATTACTTCCTGTCTTAAAGGTGATTACTTTAATGTAAATCATCCCAGTGTATTCTCTGATCTCAGCTAGGGTTCCCAAGTGCTTTAGAAATTCATGGGGTTTTTTTGGAATCTAACCAGAATGAGGATAGTTGCCCTAGGGTATATATAGTACACAGTCTAGGGTTGTGGTGGAAGGCACACAACAAGAGACATCATTTAATACTGCTGCTTACAAATGCACGCAAGTTTTATACCAGAATTCTCACTTATCATGGTGCAGAGATATTTACTTTGTGATGTCAACTCACATGCGCTGCAGCAAAAGCTCAAACCTTCCCCTGAACAGTTAAGTAGCACATAGTCTAGTGGGGACAGCACAAGATCGGAGTTTAAATACTGACTTTACTATTTATTATCCCCATGATCTTGGTCAAGTTAGTTCATCTCTTTAGACCTTAGTTTATTCATTTGAAAAATGAAAGAATCATAGTAGATGATATCTCCTTCTTAATCCTGGGATCCTATGTAACTTTCATTCCTTTCCTAGGCTGTAAAAATACCTGTCTTTGTCTACTTCTCTAGTTCTGTATTTCCTATTTATATAAAATGTATAAAATAATCTAGACATATTTAAAAAATATTTCCTATATAACACTCTTCTTTGAACTCATTGGGGTTGTTAGTCAACATTAATGCATCTCAGTTCTCTTTGTCTTTGAAAATCTTATATGCAGTCCACCTTTTTGAAGCACGTGGTATTGAGTTTTGAGGATAACATAGAAGATGAAAGGCAGAGAACTTAGAATCAGGAAAATCCTAGGTTTGAATCTTAGCACTGACCATTTCTAACTGTTGAAACGACCTATCCTCTGTGAGTCTCATTTTTCTGATTCATAAAATGAGAAGGATATAATTAATACTTGCACTCCCTACCTCATGTCACTTATACAGAAAGGGCTTTGTAAAGTTATGCTATAGACATGTGAGTTATTACTGCCCATTCAGTAATTTCCACTTACTTTTTAATGTTTAAAAATTAGAGATATTGAAAATAATCTCTAGATCAATTTTACATAAATTTTTTTCTATATTCACTTCTGTGAGTTTTAAAAATTGATTAATTAGTTTGATACCTAATATTTTTATCTCAACATGTATGTCTAGGGTGACTAGGTGGTGCAATGAATAGAGCACTGGCCCTGGAGTCAGGAGGACCTGAGTTCAAATCTGACCTCAGACATGTAACACACACACACACACAAAAATAGCCTTGTGACTTTGGGCAAGTCACTTAACCCCAACTGCCCTCCAAAAAGCAAAATTAAAAATTTTTAAAAAAATTTATGTCTTCATATATAGTTGGATTCCAAAGTTTGATTCATAATTTTTTGATGATTTTTAGAGATCTGTCAATAACAGAGCTCTGTTATTTCTTATTTTAATGTGACGGTGTTTACCAAGAAACCCAATGATGAAATGCTTAAGGGAATGTAAATATTTCACTTTGATAACAGAAAGGAATTGGTTTAGAAACTTAGAAATTGAAACAATATTTTTTGCATTGATTTTACAGTATACCCTGAGTATAGCAAATCATAAAGCAAACATTTGCTTTATCCATTTATGTTCTCAGTTAGAAATATGTTTTTGGACAAGTAATTAAGATGAGATCTTAAAAAGCAAGCTACAAATAAGTTGGCATGCAAAAATAGATTTTATAAATATCTTTTGTTTACCTACATTTCTCCATGTATTCCGCCCCCCCCCCCTTGTCCCAGAGAACTATCCTTATAACAAGAAAAACCAAGAACAAAAATCAATGAACAAAAGGGGGGAAATCAGTAAAACCAACCAAACCACTGAAAAATTCAACACCTCTGGAACCTTACCTCTGCAAAAGAGGTGGGGGAGGGTTTTTTCCTCAGATCTCTCCTTTGGAGTCAAGTCTGCTCTTTATAATTTTGTCGTTTCAGTTTTGATTCTTTTTCGTATGGTTGTTGTCTTTCCTATTTATACATTAATCTTGTATATTTTCCCCATCTGCTTACTTAACTTTGCAACAGTTCATATGTCTGTATGTGCTTCTCTGTATTTGTCATGTTCTTCACATGTTCATTCACAGTAATATTTAATTAAATTCATGTACCAGGATTAGTTTAGCCATTCCCAAACTTATATGTATCTATTTTGGTTTTTTTAGTTCTTAGATAAAACAAAACAAAATGCTATTATAAATATTTTAGCATAAATGGGATCTTTCTTTTAGCAGTGACCCTCCTTGGAGTTTATGCCTAGAAATAGAATCTCTAGGTCAAAAAGTATAGGTATTTTAGTCACTCCATTTGTGTTATTCCAAATTGTTTTCCAGTACAATACCAATCCTCAGCCTTACTAACAATGAAGTAGTATGCCTGTCTTTCCAACATGGACTATTTCCATCTTTTATTATCAGCTTGCTGGGTATGAGATGCAACCTAAGTGTTGTTTTGAAGGAACATTTTTTTAACTGACTGCAAAGTTTTTGCTTTACACAGTTTTTGTGAGGAAAGCATCCTGTCAGCAAGTCAAGTGGGTTGATCTTTCAGCAACATGTAAGTCACTGACCCGTACTTGAAGCCTCTCTAGTTTAGTAGAAATTGCCTAGCTCTTGAGAGCCCAGAGCCGGCTGTCTACCATGACAAAACATCAGTGCAGAGATTGAAGGAGAAGCAATGAGATAAGAAATGAAATGAGAGCAGATAGGCTGGACTCGGTGTAAAAAGTTGTGAGTTCAAATTCTGACTTTGATACTTAATTAGCTATAGGACTATGTGCCTCAATTTTTTCATTTACAAATTATCTTAATTTTTCAAAATGAGGTTAATAATTCTTGTATTAGAACTTAAAGGATGGTGGTAGGGTAAACACCTTTTAAATCTTTAAACACTATATTAATCTAAGTTATTCTTATTTGCCCATATCTGTGCTCTAATTTTTTATTTCCTTTATGCAAGACATTGTATAAGATATTGTTTAAAGC
Organism: Pseudocheirus occidentalis; assembly: GCA_028646575.1. Lineage (NCBI taxonomy): Eukaryota > Metazoa > Chordata > Mammalia > Diprotodontia > Pseudocheiridae > Pseudocheirus > Pseudocheirus occidentalis. The sequence continues at coordinate 4,649 of JAQQSW010017273.1, read as the reverse complement.
ACATTAAAACACAGTGTTTTTTCCTTTTCTAGAAGAAATAACTTCATTTTTTTAAGGCTTGAATGCTGCCTACAAATTTTCATGTTTCCCTCACCTCCTCAACCAGAAAACAAAAATTCTGATCTTTGTTGATTGCCTTGTCTTTGTTCTGAGTTGCACAATCAACTAAAGCAGTGATTTGCAAACATTGTAAGAAATTGATTGAATTGGAAACTGTCAATTAAATCGTTCAGTAGTTGTTGTTCAATCATTTTTTTAGTCATGTCCAATTCTTTGTGACCCCATGGTGAAGATACTGGAGTAGTTACCATTTCCTTCTCCGGCTCATTTTATAGATGAGGAAACTGAGACAAACAGGGTTAAGTGATTTGCCCAAGGTCACACAACTAGTAAGTCTTTGAGTCTGGATTTGAATTCAGGAAGATGAGTCTTCCTGATTCCAAGCCCAGTGCTCTTATCCATTACACCACCTAGCAGCCCCATTCAGTAGTAAATAGTCCATATTCCACCTTTTTGTCAATGCAACTTCTAGTTGGACTGACTGTAATTAATTGGATTGTTTTGTATTGTACCTTATTGGTAGATTCAAGTGGAAAATGGATGTCCTGAATGCATAAGCTTTATGTTCTGGGCACACAAAATTGTGTGAATGTATCTAACATTTTGTATGTCTATGCATATATATATATATATATATAATAGTATACATTATATATAATACATTCTATTATATATACATATTTATATACACTAAATATATTATCTAACTTCAAAATGGCCATGGTTTCATCATTATGGGTATATCTGTAATGAAGACATTAGCCCATTTATAAAATCAATCATTAAGTATTTGTTAAGGATCTACTATGTTCCAAATACTGTATTAGGTAACAGGGATAAAAGTACAAAGAATGAAACAATCCCTAGTTGCAATGACCTTACATTATAAAGGGAGATACATTAAGGACCTATAAAAATATAAAGCAATATATAAAAATATATAGCAAAAATATAAAGTTAATAAATAAAAATATAGAGAGAGTTGTTAAATGCAGGGTAATTTGCAAGAATAAGCATTAGAAGTTGGGGGAAATGTTGAATTGCCTTTTAGGCAAATAAATTTTATCCTGTGACCAGTTTTCAGTTGATGAGTTTATATATATTTAATTAGTGTGGTCTATAGGCCATAGAGCACATACTTATTATCTAGGTGGGCTCTACCAGACTTTGCACTCTGCTAGCTTTTTCTTCTTAAAAACATCCTATAATGAGGAATTGCAGAGTACTTGAAGGGATAATTGGCATATATGTACATATGAATATATGTTTTATATATATATAGGCACAGCTAGTTGGTGCAGTGGCCTGGAGTCAAGAAAATTCATATTCCTCAGTTGTGCCTGGAAGTTGAGAGAAATGGGTTGTCATCTTGGCTCTGTCATTAAATAATTCTGTGACCTTGAGAAATCCAATTGACTCCTCTGAACCTCAGTTTCCACATTAATGAAATGAGTGGATTGGACTAAAATCATAGACTCTCATAGTCAGAAGGGAACTCAAAAGTTCACACCTGAAAATGAATTACCTCTAAAGGATCCATGACAAGGATCCCTCCAGTCCACACAAGAATTGCTACTTAATTCTTTACAGTTTTATTCTTGAGAATTTTTGATTTCTCTTGGACCAACTTCTGCAAAAGTCTTCAAGTATCTGAAGAGAGGTCATGTGGAAGAGGGATTGAACTTGCTCTGCTAGGCCACAGGGAATAGAACTGCCAAACAGGTGAGCAGCTGATTTGCCTCACTGATAATGTAATCCTTCAGAAGGTGGAGGAAGTAACAAGAGAAAGGATATGACCACTCTTCAGATACTTGAAGACAACTATCATCCCTGCCACCCTTCATGTCTTCTCTTTTTCAAGCTAACTATCCCCATGTGGTAACTAATCTTCATATGGCATAGTTTCCAGGCCTCTCACTATTCTGGTCATCCTTCTTGGAGGTGCTCCAGTTTGTTGATGTCCTTCCTAAAATGTGACGCTTAAAACTGAACATAATACTCCAGATATGTCCTGAACAGGGCAGAGCAAAGTATAATCCTACTCATTCTGAACATTTTGTTATTCTTAAATCAGGCTAAGGTCACATTAGTTCTTTTGGATACCATTTCTCACTTTTGATGCATATTGAGTTTAGCGTCTTTGAGAAGCCCCATAGGTTTTCTTTCACACATAAATGGTTATTTAGTCATGAATTTACTATTCTGAATTTTGGGGGGGGGTTAACCCAAGTGAAATACTTTTAATTTGTTTGTCTTTAATTTTTCCATATAACTTTTATCCTTTTGCTCTAGCCTGGGGTCAAGATATTTTTGGATCCTGATTTTTGTTATCAGACATTATCTGTCCCTCCCAGCTTCGTGTCATCTGTAAATTTTATAACTGTTACATTTTGTGCCTTCATAACATATTATTTATAAAACAGTCAAACAGAAGAGGGGCCAAAGAGAAATCCATATGGCATCTGGAGACATCTCTGCAGATTGATATTGTTCAAACTTGACTCTCTTTGGGTTCCAAATCAACCTAATTGTACTATCATGCATACACTCATATAATTCTATCTGTCTATAAGGATATAGAAAAAAGATATTTCTAGATTCCTTGCTAAAATACAGATACAGTATGTTGATGGAATGTCCATCTTCTACCTTATAGAAGAGAATATCGAATAATATATCATGATTAATTATCATTATTAGATTTAAGTGGAGGATATTGTTATTATGCAGAGGCATTTTGACCTGGTGGAAAGTGGGCTATACTAGGTATAAAAAGACCTGACATCAAATCTGAGCCAAAAGGAAAAAAAAAGGAAATTGGGCTGGTTGGGATGACTTTTTCTTGATGAACCCTTGTTGGCTTATCGTGATTATTCGGCTGCTTTTCTGAGTACTCATAAATCATCACTTTAAATAATATGCTCTAGAATTTTACCAGGAACCAAAACAAAGCTTATCAGTCTATGGATTAAAGAATCATCTTCATCTTTTCAAAATTTAGGACAACCAGGGAGGGGGAGAAGGGGGAAAGCAGCTAGGTGGCACAATGAATAGAACACCAGCCCTGGAGTCAAGATGACCTGAGTTCAGATCTGGCCTCAGACACTTAACACTTGAACAAGTCACTTAACCCCAATTACCCTTCCAAAAAGAGTAAAAAAAAATTAGGACAATATTCAATTGACTTTAATACAATAGCCTTTATCACATACTGCCTTTCTGACTGAGCAAATCCCTTAAATTCAAGTGTCTTCGGGGTATTTCTTTTAAGTGTCTATGTTGTAGTATAATTGCCCATCTGATTTGCATTGGTAGAGGAAATTTTCTTATTGAGCATTCATTTCCTCAGACTTGGGAACTAGACTTACAGAGCTATATTGTCCTCTATGCCCCCACACAACCCCCACCCTCACCCCAAAATACAGGAGCCTATCTCCTAGTTTCCTAGGGCTTTCAAAAACACCATCTTGAGTCATATCTAAATATTCTTTTTATCCCCTGGGTTATAGTTCTTCTAGGTCTTTGTGACTTGAATTTATTCCATTTTACTTATTTTATCATTAGATCATTCTCTGTTTTAGAGAAACCACAAATAAAATAAGAGTTGATTCTGCCTCCTCCCATCACCTTCTATTAAGCCATCAAATCCAAAAATATTTAAATACCAGTCACTGTATTAATAGGCACAGTGGAGACAAAGACAATACTTGGGGAAAAAGTCACTCCTGTAAAAGAGTTTACATTATAATTGAGGAGATGATAACTGCTTATATAAGCAGATATAGAAGGAATATGAAGAGAATAAGTAGAAAGTAGTTAAAGTTGATGAGGTGGTTTGACAGGGTAGGGGCAATAGCAGTTGAGGGGATCAAGAAAGCCTTCATGTAGGAGGGAGGGCTTGAACTGCAACATGAAGGAATCTTTGAGGCAGAGGTGAGGAGCGAGAATATTCCAGACATGGAGAATGGCTGATGTGAAGACATGGAAATGGATGATGGTGTTTTGTGTGTGAGAAACCAGAGAGGAGGCCAATTTGGGATTGATCACAGAGAGAGAGGAATGTATAATGAGACTGGAAAGATAGATTGGGTCAAGTTATGTAGAGAACTGAAAGTTAAGTCGACAAATTTATATTTCATCTTAGAGGTGCAGTTTATTGAGTATAGGGGAGTGATATGGTCAGATTTGTGTGTAAGGAAAATTATTTTGACATCAGTGTATAGGATGCAATGAAGTGGTAAGAAACTGGAAGAAGGGAGATTAATTTGGAGGCTATTGTAGTGGTCTTGGCTAGAGATGACGAGGGACTAGACCAAGGTGGCAACTAGGTAAGTAGAGAGAAAGTGCTGGATATGGGAGAAGTTTGGAAGAGAGGTTGGTTTTGAAGAAAAGGTAACAAATTCTGTTTTGTAATTTGCATTTGAAATGTCAACAGTCAATTGCTAATGTGGATTTCAAACTCTATGGAGAGTCTGGGGCTCAATATATGGATATGTGAGTCATTGGTATAAAAAACGATAATTAGGAGGGCGGAGCCAAGATGGCCGGCATAGAAGCAGCAAAGGACCACAGCTCCCACACAAACACGC
>JAQQSW010017272.1:0-11498 GCA_028646575.1 Pseudocheirus occidentalis | reverse complement strand
TTTCAAGCATTCTTGATGAAAAAAACAGAACTGAACAGAAAATTTTACGTATACCTACACATATGTCTTTATAGGAGGGTATATATGCCTATCAACACATATCTGAACATGTGTGTACATGTGTACATAGAGGGTACAGGATCAATTGAATATGAAGGGATGATACCTTAAAAGGTGAAATTCTGAGGTGGGAGAGAACTAGAATGAAAGGAGACAGGGAGAGACAAAATGAGGTATATCATCCCATATAGAAGAGGCAAGGGATAATTGTTACAAATTTACTTTCATTTACTCTTATTGAATTTGCTTAGGGAAAGAACAACATAAACTCTAAACTGGGTATCATGCCACACAGGAGAATAGGGGGGATAAGGATGAGAAGCGGGATGACAGAGGGGAGGGCAGGGTCTGGGGGAGGGTTGCTGGAAGCACACACTTCAGTAAAGGGACAGGGACAGAGTAGAGAATAGAAAAAGGAGGGCACAGGATAGGATGGAGGGACATATAATCAGCCTCTCACAATAGGACCACCATGGAGATTTCCTACTCTAATGCCAATCAACAGTAGATTCCTGAGAGAATGCTCCTGTGAACAGCTTTTAAGATTTGGATTACACAGTATTAGTGAACACTCTGTTTATTTCATTAGAAATCAAGATACAGTACAATATTTAGAGTATCAACAATTCACAATATTATATATTCACAGTATTTAGAACAAGGAAAGTCACAATATTATATCTTATTACAGAAAGTAACAAGAACAAGAGAAGAATCACCTGATTTCCATAAGGGGGAAATCAGAGTCACATTTAAGATTCAATCAATCAAGGTAAAGATTCAATCAATAAATTAACAAAAGGAATCACCCAGTTTCCCTAAGAGGGAATTGATTCAATCAACAATTCACAATATACTGATCTTCCACTCATGGGGCAACCATTAACTTTAGTTTCCAAATAAAGTTCTTAGAAAACCACACAAACTTTCCATCCCTTGATTTCCAACAAACCTCAGTTTAGACCAAGGGGAGGCCTTTTCTTCATTTTGACTCTGGGTGTTCTCTCTGATTCCCTGGATCCTCTTCCCCGGTGCCAGCTCCCTCCTGAATCTGCCAATCACCTAGATTCAGGAGCTGAAAGCTGCAAGGCTCTTGTCCAGTCCTCAGAGATGAACAGCTCCCAGGTCCTTATCCAATCCTCAGGGCAGTCCTCAGCACACACTGAAGTTCACAGAGTTCAGCACACCTCAAACCGTTCAGGAATTCTCTTGCATGGAACTCAAGAATCAGCCAGGCCACGAACAAACAGTTCCATCCTGGTCATATCTTCAGTCAGAATTCAGATACTGGGTCTGGGGTAGGAAGACACTCCCTGACATACCAGAAAGTTAGAGAGCAGATCAGGGGAGGGTCTTCACAGTTTGATTGCTGTTTTGGGGTTTGAGTAGGGGAAAGACTGGGAGAAAATTTGTAATTCAAAAATCTCATTAAAATGAATGATATAAACAAGAAAACAAATGTTAAAATTTATTAAAAAATAAGTCCTTACATGCCATAACTGTTTTAAACAAACAGGTCTTCTCTCTTTTAGTTTCAGCAAAATTCAGATAAAAAATTTGCTTATCTATTTCTGATTTACCTTGATCCCTCAGTTTTTAAATGAGAGAATTTAACTGTAGTTTTAAAATACTACAACAACACAATAACATTATGACATTAATTGTATTTCCAGTTTTCACTTGTTAAAATTATAGACAGAAAATTGGGGTTATTGAGTGCAGAGGTTTTTCTCCTCTCTTCATAGCTGAAGAGTCTGATTGTGTATTTAAGGGTTTGGAATGGAGAGGTTCATCTGTCTCCTTAAAGGTGTGGGCTTCAGTGCACCGGGGCTGTTGCTAGTGGGGTCCTTGATAAATTTATTATGCTTTCTCCCTTTAATCAGATTGGGAGGATAGCTTAAATTGCCTATTATTCTTCAGCACTCTCTATTTTAATCTGATCTAGGATGAGATTTCAATAAATTTTTGCCAAATGTTTACACCTGACTGAACATTTACTCCAGGAACCTTTATTTATTCATCCACCCTTAAAAACTTCTTTGAAAGTAATAGCTTTGAATACTCCAGCAAAAGTGTGGTCATAATGGCACTGTCTCCCTTTTTCCTGAATTAGAGAACCCCTAAAACCTCGTTTCTTATCAGATATTAGAAAATAACCCAATTTGCTTAGATGGCAAATAGTATAATGAATTCTAGCTTATCTTCAGCATCAAATTAGGAGCGACACTTTTTACTTTTCACATGAATTCAGTTGACTTAAAGTTGCATTCTGATACACAAAATTTTTTCTCTAGTAAGAGTGGCAGGAAATGCTTAAATACTTGTCCACATGCATCTTTGATCTAAGGGGAAAAATAATTCCCTTATCACCTTCTCCTCACTCAACTTGGCCAGAGTTGAGAGGAGAAGAAAGACATTTCCAAGCCTTTAAAAATCTGAAAACTTTTGTTCACACTTTTGATTTTTTAAAATAATTTAAACTTTGTGGATTTCTTTTTTAGTTTATATTGTTCATTTGCACAAGATTTGGAGTAACAAATTTTCTCCCCATCTTTCCTGTACCCACTATCCCAAAGCTGCTAACCCATTGAATACCCACACCTCCAATCTGCTCCCTTCTACTGTTTCCCCCATTATCCCTTTGATTTTTATGGTAGGGCAAGGTGGATCTCCATACCCCAGTGCCTGTATATATTATTTCCCTGTTGCATATAAATGATAACAATAGCAACAATAAAGATAATAATAATAATTTTAAACATTAAATTTTAAATCTTTAAATTCCATATTCTTTCCTGATCTCCTTTTTCTCCCACCATAACTAGGAAGATAAGCAATTCAATATACGTTGTACATGTGTAGATATGCAAAACATTTGCATAGGGGATATATTGTGAAAGACTGACTATATGTTCCTCCATGCTATCCCCCCACTTATTCTGTTCTCTACGTTATCCTTGTCTCTTTACAAAATTGTGTGCTTCTAACTACCATCCCCCCCTGAACTCCCCTCTCCTCGATTATCCCCCTTTTCATCTCCTACCCCTCTTCTTCCCTGTGGGCCTAGATACCCAGTTCAGAGTGTATGTCATTCCTTCTCTTAGCCAAATTCAGTGAGAGTAAGGTTGACCCATTTCCTTTTGCCTTCCTCTCTTTCCCCTCCATTGTAACAGTTATCTGTTGCCTCTTCAATATGAGATCATTTACTCCATTCAGTATCTCCCAGTTTCCTCTCATTAGATTCCTATCTCATCTATCAGTTTCACCTTTTAAATATCATTCCATTCTATTCAATAAATCATTTGCCCTCTGCCTATGTATGCCTGTACACATTTATACACACATTGGCATATGTCATATGCATATATTCCCTGCTATATAGGCATATATATACATATACATACATTTCTATTCCTTTCAGATATGATCATACTTGGAAAATTTTCATAAGTTACAGTGATCGTTTTTCCATGTAGATATGTAAATAGTTCAAATTTGATAAGTTCCTTATGGTTTCCTTTCCCTCTTTATCTTGTCATGCTTCTCTTACTTCTTATTTTGTATTCACTTCTGGTTTTTTCATGAAGAATCCTTGAAAGTCCTCCACCTCAATGAATGATCATATTTTGCACTGAATGGATATCCTCAGTCTTTCTGCATTAGTGATTCTTAGTTTTAATCCTACTTCCCTTGATCTCCAGAATATCATATTCCAAGCCCTTCTGTCCCTTAATGTAGGAACTGCTAGATCCTGTGTTATCCTGATTGTGTTTGCACAGTATTCAAATTGTTTCTTCTTGGCTGCTTGTAATATTTTCTCCTTGTACTAGGAAGTCTCTAACCTGGCTTTAATATTACTAGGAATTTTCTTTTGTGGATGTCTTTCGAGAGGAGATTGGTAAATTCTTTCTATTTCTATTTTTCCCTTTGGTTCTAAAATATAAGGGCAATTTTGCTTAAGGATTTCTTGAAGGATGATTTCCAGGTTCTTTTTTTTAATCATGCCTCTCAGGTAGTCCAATAATTTTTAAATTGTCTCTCCCGGATCTATTGTCAAGTCATTGGTTTTTCCAATGAGATATTTCAAATTGCCTTTTCATTTGTTTGGATTTGTTTAGTAGTACCTTGATATGTCCTAAAGTCATTCACTCCCATTTCCTCCCCTCTAATTCTTAAGGAATCATTATCTTCAGTGAGTTAGGAATTCTTTTTTCCATCTGGGAAATTCAAGTTTTTAGGTCATTCGTTGGCTTTTTGGGCTTCTTTTGCCATTTCAGTTAGTTTATTTTTTGAAGGTGTTATTTTCTTCAATCAGGTTGTTGACTCTCTTTTCATGATTTTCTTGCATCATTCTCATTTCTCTTCTGAATTTGTCCTCTACTTCTCTTATGTGATTTTCAAAATTCTTATTGAACTCTTCCATGGCCTGGAACCAGTTTATATTTTTCCTGGACACTTTTGGTGCAGGAGTTTTAACACTGTTGTCTTCCTCCCATTCCATGCTTTGATCTCTTTTATTCCCCCCCCCTCAAAATCAACATAATGTTGAATGGCTATCCTTGCTTTGCTTCCTTTACTTGCTTGTGTTTCTAGTCAATTACTTGACTGTTCATCTCTTTGCCACAGTAGAACTCTCCTTTCAGAGGAGAAAATTTTGTCTAAAATCACTGGGATTTTTGCATCTGCTGGAGCTAAGAGAAGGGTGCTATCACTACAGATCTCAATAGCTTTTCCTCATTGGTAAAACACCTCAGTACCACCACTCAAGACCCCCACTGAGATCCAGGTAGGTTAAGGTAAGAGCACTTAGATTCTGGGCAGTCATCATTTTGTGGTTTCTATAGCTCTAAAAGTTATTTACAGTCATGTTTCATAGTTATTTGAGGTGGTTATGGGGAGAGCTATGGAGTTTATCTGCTTCTATGCCACCATATCTTGACTCTGCCCCCTGTTCCCACTTTTCAATGGAAATAGTTTATCCCTATTATCTTTTTCTATACCATATCACCATATATTACCTTCATATAATGTATATAAAAATTTTTTACTTCTCTTTCTCTCTCCTCAGCCAACCAGCTTCCTGCCATCAACAGCAGGGCAAAAAGGGGGTAGGAAAGAGATAAAGAGAGTTCCAAGGAAAGTCCAGCAGTCCAGCTGCATTTTAAACCTTACAGGGTGTCAGATTATTCACTCAACTTCATTTCACACAGAGACACACAAAAAAGACAGACTGAAAATAACGGTAAGAGTGCACTCAGAAAATGTGAAATATTGTTTGCAGAAATCAGACATTATGCTTGGTCCTAGGTAAAATTTATCGGATCGTTTGCTTTTCTCTGTGTCCAATAAAAACAGCTGTATCACAGTGAATGGTTCAAGCCACCCCTGGACTTTCATTTCTGATGTTGAGCATATCATTAATTTATTCCAAAGAAAAAAGGCAGAAATGGGGAAATGCTGGAGTGCCTCCTCCATAAACCTCTTGCTCCTTTGTTTCCCTGTTCTATCCCCTATTACCAAATCTATCATTTAAAGTCTTTTCTACACATCCCAAGAATTCTTGTGATTGACTGTTGGTGATAAGTAATCCTCTTTGTTTTACTATTCTTTTTAAAAGTCTTAGAAAATATTTTCGGTTGCTACTTTCAGGTTGTACCTGTCCCATTTTTAAAAAACTTTTTTCTGAGACCAGGCTCATCTTTGTTTATTTGCATTTTCTGCCAATCCTTATCACATACCTGTGGAGGCCTGGTGAGTTATCTTTTCTCTGTAAGATTTTAACTTAAGAGAAAATCCGGGTTTCACCTCCTATACATAGTATTGTTCTCAGAAGGCTCAGGAAGCCCTTGTCTAGATACTGCTTTTCTCAAGACCCTGCTTGTGACGCCACTGATGCCATCATCACAATGAGCATGGGCTGAACAGAAGGGTGTGAAATGATTGGACGCAAGCCAGGCGGGTTGTGTCATAGCAGTTCTCATTTATTGATCAGGGAGGAGGGTTTTTAAAGTGGATGTAAAGTAATTATGTCTTAGGTTCCAATGAGAGAATGTCCTTGTTTGTTTATATAAATCTGTATATTTTAATGTCCTTGTTCCCCCGCATGCATCTATGTCTGTGTCACTGGTCAGTGATCACTTCCTAAACTCCTGCAAGTCAGGAAGAGATGGTGAGCCAATCTTAAGATGCAATATTGATTTCATGGGGAGCTGGTTTGTGAGAAATCCTGGACCAGTATGGACCAGGTCAGAGACTGGTCCTCAACAAATTGTGATGACTGGAAGCTGCCCAATTAACTTGGGGTTTTCTGGCTAAATTTCTTTCTTTCTTTTTTCCTTCCTTCAAAGATCATACCTTAAACCCATTTCATGCTGGAGCTCATCGACTGGACTACAGGTCCCTTTCCAAACAACACTTAATGTTTGTATTTGGGGCCTTCCCGACTCAGACCAAATGTAAATAGCAACAATTTCTCTTGGCCTGAAACTCTGAGTGGCCCTCCAAGTTAATTTTTTTTAAATTAAAGGGTCCATCCCTTGACTCAATTAAGGAAGTCCATTCACTGAATGGGCATTTCCTTACTCAAAATCAGAAGCTGAGAAGACCCAAGTCTAAAAGGGTCAGAGTCTCCCACTACATCCTGAATCATTTCCAGTCATCCTGATAAATATCTGGCCACTGAACCCAGATGGCTCTGGAAAAGAGAGTGATGCTGATGACCTTGCACAGCCCTCCATCACTCAAATCAAAATGAACTGCAAATCATGCCATCATCGACCCCATGTCATGCTCCTCTTTGAAAATGAAGGACAAACACTGCTCTCCCTTCCCCTGACTCCCGTTGGTGTACCACTTTCCCAGATGTTGCTGCTACATCTGTACTCTGGCTTCTAGAGGTAGCAGTGAGGTTTTGGGGAAAGGGGTTCTTTCTGATTGCTAGCCTAGAGTTCTATTCACTGAACCACTTAGCTGCCCTGTTGATATGAGTAAAGTGGCCTAAAGGTCAGAGGTTATTTTGGCAATGTGAATAGTTCAGTCGTATATTTGGGCTAGCTACAGCCATACTAAGGGAAGCTACTTGTCTTAGAGGATGGAGTGCAATGTGTAACTGAGAAAAAGTTATATATATTTTTTCTATTCTCATTCAGTTTTTTCCAGAGTTCTCTCATATTTGCCCCTGTAAAAAATCTTGGAGTAGTTAGGTTGCACAGTGAATAGAGCACTCAACCTGGAGTCAGGAGGACCTGAGGTCAAATCCAGCTTCAGACACTTAACACGAAAAAAAATTACCATGTGACACTGGGCAAATCACTTAACCCCAATTGCTCTACCTTCTCCCCTCTAAAAAAAATTTCTATTTTTTGTCAGACTTTTCTAATCTTGAGAAGGGAAAGTTGAGGTTCCACACTACTCTAGTTTTATTGTTTATTTCCTACTGTAATTCATTTGACTTTTTTAAACTTGAGATGTTATACCATTTCATTTATATATGTTTACTACTGATATAAGTTCATTGCCTATGATACCTTTTAACAAGATAGTTTCTTGCCTGATCTCCTTTAATTAGATCTATTTTGCCCTTGCTCTCTGAGATTATGATTAGTAGACTTGCTTTTTTTTTCATTTAAGGTGAATGAAAATAGATCCACCTCCAACCCCTTAATTTCAATCTGTCTGTGTCTCTGTGCTTCAAAAGTGATTCGTGTCAACAGTGTAATGTAAGACTCTGTTTTTTAAAAAATTCATTCTTCTATCTGCTTTAGTTTTATGATTAAATTCATTCCATTCACATTTACAGCTATGATAACTGTGTTTACTTTCATTCTATATTCCCCTTTTATCCTTTTTTTCTCTTATAATTCTTTCTGTCACTACTCATAAATATTTTACTTCTGATCTTTACCTCCCCCAGGCAGCTGTTTCTTTGATCTGTCCTCCATTCTTACTTCCGTATAGGGTCCAATAGATTTCTATATCCCACTGAGCATGTGTTATTCCCACTTTGAGCCAAAGGCTCAATGTTGCTCACTTCTCATCACCTCTTTTGCGCCTCTTTTTTGTGAGATAATTTACCTCAGGTTCTCTCTCCCTTCTCTTTTCTTCCTATGTAATCTTCTAACCCCATCATAGTCAACCCACACATGGACACAATATTCATATATTCCTTCTAATTGCCCTTATGGTGATCAAGTTATTAAGAGTGATATGTTTCATAAACAGGCTGAGCCAACAGACTAAAAAGGACAATTCAACCTAAAAAATTCTACTTATTTAGTGCTAAACCAATAAAACGACTGGGAGAGGGTTAATAGAAGTACAATCTTATCTAAAGGGACAGGGAAAAAGTAGAAAACAGAAGAAGTGGAGGGCAGGATAGGAAGGAGGAAAATATGGTCATTCTTTCACAATATGACCATTGTGTAAATGTTCTGCGTAACTACATGTATACAGCCTGCAGTGAATTGGTTGTCTTTCCAATGTGGTATGGGGCACAAGGGAGGAAGGGAAAGAATCTATAATTTAAAGTTATGAAATCAAATGTTAACATATATACATATATATAGTTATTATTATTATTATTATTATTATTATTATTATTATTATTATTATTATTCACATGAAATTTGGAAATAAAATGTACAAGCAATGAGATAGGGGGATCCATATTGCTGTACCAGAAAGTCAGAGGGGTTATTGGGGAGAAGAGCACATTGGGGGTGGAGGTATACAATGGGATCCCTCTTTTGCCGTAGTGGGCAGGGGAAAAACAGGGATTAAATTTAAAATGAAAAAAGAAAAAAAAATTAATCATCAAAACAATGTGTTAGCGGATGGGAACTTGAGCGGTGGATTAATGGAATACATCTGGTACATAAATTGAGGTAAGAAATGACCAGTGATTTAGTGTTTGATAAATCTAAAGATCCATGCTTTCAGAACAAAAATTCAGTACTGAACCAAAACTTCTAGGAAAACTGGAAAATAAAAGGGCAGAAAGTATGTATAGTGGTTTCCCATACTTTGTACAAAGATAAGGTCAAAATGGGTGCATGACTTGGATGTGAAAGTTGATACCAAAAGCAAAAAAGGGGAGCATGGAATAATTTACCTGTCACATTTATGGAGGAGGGAAGCATTTAGGACAAAGCAATAGATCGAGATTATTAAGAAATCTAAAATGGATATTTTTTATTTCATTACATTGAGTAAAGTTTTGCATAAACAAAACCAGTGTAAACAAAATTAGAAGGAAACCTGGGGGGAAATTGTCTCTGAAAGAGCTTATTTCACAAATCTATAGAGAGCTGAGTCCAAACTATACAAATATAAAGCATGCCCCCATTGATAAATGGTCAAAGATATAAACAAGTAGTGTAGAGAAGAAGAAATCAAAGTTATCTATACTTACAGGGAATGGATGTTTTAAATCTCTGTTGATTAGAGAAATTTCAATTAAAACAATCATTATGAATGATTGATTTAATCATTATCAATACTTACAAAACTTTGTATCAAAATTATACAGCATACTGAGAGTGACAGAGAATAGAATCAATGACAGATTTGGATGAAAACCATTTGATATTCTCATTTTCCCCCGTTTTCTCTGAGGTACCACCTCATACCTATCAGATTGGCTAATAAGGCAGAAAATGAAAATAAGTATTGGAAGGGTATATGAAAAACAGGACACTAATGCACTACTGATGGAGCTGTGAACTTGTCCAATTATACTGGAGAGCAACTTGAAATTATGCCCAAAGGGATATAAAACTCTTTTTAGACTTTGATACAGCAATGTCACTACTAGATATGTACTACAAAAGGATCAGTAAAAAAACAAAAGGAGTCAATATGTACAAAAATATTGCCAGCAGCTATTTTTGTGGTAGCTAAGAATGGGAAATTTATAACCCTCAATTGGAGAATGGTTGAACAAGTTGTAGTATATGATTGTAGTGCAATTGTGTTGTAAGAAATAACAAGCAGAGTTCTTTTAGAAAAACCTGCAAAGACTGCAATGAATTAATAATTCAAAGGGAACTGAACAGTGCCAGGAGGAATTCATACACAGAAACAGCAATATCCTATGATGAACTAGGAATGACTTAGCTAATACCAGCAATACAATGATCGTTGAATGGGCATTACCTCTGTCAAAATTAGACCTGGGAAATCTGGATGTGTTTTCCACAGATTGCACAGGAGTTTCCCTGGCTCAGGAAGCCTTTACCTCCCCGATAAGTGTGGAGTGTTCTTTTTGATAACAGAGGAATAGGCTAAGGATGTCCTGTTTGATTATAGGTAGTAGTCTGACCATTATGAATACTTACAATTCGGGATAATCTTCAGTTTGGGATGGCCACTAGACAGTTCAGGGGATTCCCACAAAAGATTCCAAAAATCCCCAATGGAAAATATAGAAAATGGGAAAAGGAAGGAGGAGCTAGTGAAGGCATCACTTTTGAGTGGTAGGTATTTGGGGTTTTCTGCTTAGTAATGGCCTTGGGCTTTAAAGCAATGTTATGCCCAAACGTAAGGTTGTGTATTGATTTTGTACTCTTCACAACATTACCATTATTGCTCTCATCAGTCATAGTATTTTATGTTGAGTCTGAGTTATGATTTTAAACAGGTTACCATGTTCAGGCTTCCACCTTTCAGGGAGTTCAAATTTTTATAGCTTTTTATTTTTATTGTATTTTAGTGCTTTTCCATAACCAGGCCACCACAATCCACCATTGAAAAGCTGCCTAAAGGTTCTTTCCAAATATCTTCTGCAACATGCCTATGTTAGCTCTATACTACGGTGTTTTAGGGCCTTTGGGGGTATAGTCAGGATGTTCTCATTTGTAAGTATAAACTCAAGGAGTAAGTGAGTAAGCACAGATAAGAAAACAACATGGCCAATGACAAATCTATCACAGTTGTTATAATTTTCTTCCATCACACCCCTGTGGAGGTGAAGTAACATCCAATGGCTTTTGGAGATTAATGGGAGAGAGAAATTTCTGAACTTAGTACAGGGTAGTTGAGTTTCTGAACTCAGTTCCAAGACAAATAAACATGGCTTGGGCAGTATTACAACATACTGGAAATGACAGAGAACAGAATCAGTGACAGATTTGGATGAAAACTATTTGCTTTTCTCAGTTTTCCCCATTTTCTCAAACCACCCCCAACATCCTTTTAACTAAAATTTTCATCTTGGAACCCAGACGTGACATGTAGTTCTCTCGCCTCCGGAACATCTTTCCTTGGGGAATCTGGAAAATATCTTGTCCTCAGGACCAACTCTTTAGTAGAACTGTTCATCTCTTTCCAGGTTTCTTGTAAAGATTCCTTAGATGTTCCTGCTAAAATCTTTTTAAAAACAGATCTCAATACAAGTTAGTAGAACCTCTCAAATTTTACTTCTAAAATAACTAGATCACATT
>JAQQSW010017271.1:0-11498 GCA_028646575.1 Pseudocheirus occidentalis | reverse complement strand
ATTGAGAATATTATATTGTGAATATTGTACTGAATCTTGATTTGTAATGGAATAAACAGAGTGTTCACTATTACTGTGTAGTCCGAATCTTAAAAGCTGTTCACAGTAGCATTCTTTTGGGAATCTGCTTGTTCTTGGCTTTACACCAGCCTTCTTGGAGACTGTACATACAGCTTCTGTCTGTCTTCCTGAGTAAGTTTATTAGCACCATTTATGACCTATCGGCATGAAATAGCAAGATAATGGCATTAACACTAGGGTTTGGAGATTGGGGGGGTGTCATTCTACTAGTAGGGAAGTTATGCTCAAGGGATCACACGCACATACATACATACATACACATATAAACACACACATACATATAAATATCCACATATACAACCACCTACTTGTGTGTATGTGTGTATATATATGTATGCATATCTGTACCTATATCTTTATCCACATATCTATATATAGCTAAGTGGTACAATGGATAGAGAGCTGAGACTGGAGTCAGGAAGATTCATCTTTCTGAGTCCAAATCTGGCCTCAGACATTTCCTAGCTGTGTGACCCTGGGCAAGTCATCTTGTTTGCCTCAATTTCCTATCTGTAAAATGAACTAGAGAGGTGTAAAGCCATGCATGAGCAGCTTTCCAGAAGAATGCTACTGTGAACAGCTTTTCAAGGTTCTGATTACACAGTATAGTGAACACTATTTATTCAATAACAAACCAGAGCAAAACATTTACAAAAATTCAAGGTACAGTATTCACAATGTTACAGCTTACCACAGAAATCAAAATACAGCACTCACCATGTCACAACTCAACAACTTATCACTAAAATGGCTATATAGTTTTCACCAAAGTGGTCACATAGTTTTAAACAAAGTACATTCATTTAGTCAATCAGAAAATCCTTAATTCAATCATAAAGTACAAAAATCAAAGTTCCCCACCCCTACGTCATAATAGATCATAATCTTCTCAGCTAGTGCACAGTATCCAAGTAAAGTCTTATTTCAGCTTGCCTTGAGGCTGGCTCTCAGCTTCCATGGTTCCTCTTCCATGGTCCCAGCTCAAACTGTTACCTAGGTTTAAAGGCAGGCAGCTCCCAGTTCCTTCTCCAGCTCCTTGTCCACTTCTTCATCCAGTTCCCATTCCATATTGAAGCTCAGTGTCCAGTCCACCTCAAGTTCTTCACAGTTACTGTTTTTGGGAAGACAAAGTTTGACAGAGCCACAATAACATTCATAGACATTGAGAGCACCATCATCAATTCACTGTCTGCCTATGAAATCAACTCAGACCCACCAACAAGGTCTGAGAACTCAACACAAATAATCAACATAAAAATCAACACAGGCCCACAAAAAAGTCCAAGAGGTCAGCACAAATCATCAGTAAAGTTCGAGGACCTCCAAAACCCTCCTCCAGGATTTCTGTAAACATACAACCAGAAAATCCTCTTTCAGGGCTTCCAGTAAGGTCCCATGGCTTCTGTACAAACTATCACAAACAAATATCAACATAGACAGAGCAGACAAATGGAGTGCCGGGATATTACAAGTTTTCTCCATCTTGACTCTGCCACCACAAGAATCCTCTTCTCAGTTCTGCTGTCTCCACATTGGGGTTCTCCTTGTGTACGGTCATTAGCTTCTCCCCAGGAGTTCTAGGGTTCACAAGTTGTGGATTCACACATTCTGTTTCTTAACAGACTTGATACAAGGCTCAAGAGAAACTTGAACTGAAACAAAGTGTTAATTTAACAGCTGAAACAAGGTGGGAACTACTTTTGTGCTTGGCATTGCAAGAAGGAAATGGCAAACCACTCCAGTGTCTTTGCCAAGAAAACTCCGAATGAGGTCATGAAGAGTTGGACACAACTGAAGAATGAACAATAACTATCTATATCTATACCTATACCTATATATCTATATCTATACATACACACATATGTATGTGTATTTATATATATATATACATATATACATATCTGTCTATCTATCTGTCTGTCTGTCTATCTATCTATCTATCTATCTGTCTATCTATCAAAACAGAGACAGGGACAGAGAGACAGAGAGACAACGTCAGTAATAACTTTACTGTTTGTAAAATAATTTCCCTATATTATTTGTATAGTGAGCTAAAGTATGGCTGTGATAACTGAGAATGGGGTGGAGTGAATTGTGTGTGTGAATATTTCTTTAATAATGGTATGAAACTGGGGCAGAGCCAAGGTGGGGGGAGTAAGAGTAGGGACTTGCTTGAGCTCTCTCCCAAACCCCTGCAAATACCTGTAAAAACGGCTCTAAACAAACTCTAGAGCAGCAGAAAGCACACAATGATAGTGTGAAGCGAATTTCCAGTCCAAGACAGCCTGGAAGGTCTACAGGAAAGGTCTATCACATTGGGATGGGAGTGGAGCACAATCCAGGGTGGGCTGCAGCTGGCACAGACAAAGTGGAACAGGCCTCAGGGCACTGAATTGCCACATCTGTGATGGTTTTCAGGCTTCTCAACCCACAAACTCCAAAGACAGCATAGAAGGTCAGTGGGAAAACTCTGTGGGACCTGGGTCAAAGAGGAGTGTGTGATCTGACTGCAGTCTGGCCCCAGCCCCAGGGTGGTAGAGGTGGGTGGCAAGAGCAGAAGCAGCAGCAGCAGCTCTGGGCCCACAGACTGTGGGGGATTGAGCAACTGATACAAAATTCCTGAAGCCTGGGAAAGTAAACCCACCCCCACCCCTAAGGCCTACCCCCACTGGAAGCAGAGTCCTACCTACAAAGAGCTAGAAAGTCAAATATTTGGCTGGGAAGATGAGCAAACAGTGGGGAAAAAACCATACTATAGAATCTTACTTCCTTATATACAACCAGAAGAAGGCAACAAAGTCAAAATTCCTGCATCAAAAGCCTCCAAGAAAAATATGAATTGGTCACAGGCCATGGAAGAGCTCAAAAAGGATTTTGAAAATCAAGTAAGAGAAGTAGAGGAAAAATTGAAAAGAGAAATGAGAGTGAAGCAAGAAAATCATGAAAAGTGAGTCAATAGCTTGCTAAAGGAGATCCCCCCCAATACTGAAGAAAACAACACCTTAAAAAATAGACCAACCCAAATGGCAAAAGAGGCCCAAAAAGTCAATGAGGAGGATGCCTTAAAAAGCAGAATTGACCAAATGGAAAAAGGAGGTTCATAAGCTCACTGAAGAAAATAATTCCTTCAAAATTAGAATGGAGAAAATGTAAATGAATAACTTTATGAGAAATCTAGAAATTATAAAACAGAAACAAAAAAATGAAAAAATAAAATACAATGTGAAATATCTCATTGGAAAAACTACTGACCTGGAAAATAGATCCAGAAGAGGTCATTTCAAAATTATTGGACTACCTGGAAGTCATGACAAAAAAAGAATCTAGACATCATCTTTCAAGAAATTATCAAGGAAAACTGCCCTGATATTCTGGAACCATAGGGCAAAATAGAAATTGAGGGAGTCCACCAATCACTTCCTGAATGAGATCCCAAAAGGAAAACTCCTAGGAATATTGTAGCCAAATTCCAGAGTTCCCAGGTTAAGGAGAAAATTGTTCAAGCAGGCAAAAATAAGCAATTCAAGTAAGATCTAGCAGCTTCCACATTAAGGGACTGGAAGGCTTAGAATATGATATTCCAGAAGTCAGAGGAGCAAGGATTAAAACTAAGAATCATCTACCCAGCAAAACTGAGTATAATACTTCAGGGGAAAAATGGATATTCAATGAAATAGAAGACTTTTAAGTAGTCTTGCTGAAAAGACCAGAGCTCAATAGAAAATCTGATTTTCAACTACAAGACTCAAGAGAAGCATGAAAAAGTAAACAGGAAAGAGAAATCATAAGGAACTTATTAAAGTTGAACTGTTTGCTTTCCTACATAGAAAGATGATATTTGTAACTCATGAGACCTTTCTCAATACTAGGGTATTTGGAAGAAATAGAAAGATAGATGGATAGATAGATAGACAGATAGACAGACAGATGGACGGACGGATGGATGGATGGATGGATGGATTGATGAATGGAGGCAGACAAGCAGATAGAGGGCACAGGGTGAGTTGAATATGAAGAGATGATATCTTAAAAATAAAATTAAGGGATAAGAGAGGAATGTATTGGGAGAAGGAGAAAGGGAGAGAGAGAATTGGGTAGATCATCTCACATTAAAGAGACAAGAAAAAGCTTTTACAGTGGAGGAGAAGAGGGGGGAGGTGAGAGGGAATGAATGAACCTTATTCTCATTGGATTTGGCTTAAGGAGGCAAAAACATACACACTCAATTGGGTATCTTACCCTACAGGAGAGTAAGAGGGAAGGGGATAAGGAGGGGGGGGATGATAGAATGAGGGGAGATTGGGGGAGGTAGTAGTCAGAAGAAAACACATGTGAAAAGGGCAGGGTCAAAGGAGAAAATAGAATAACTGGAGGGGGGCAGGATAGGATGGAGGGAAATGTTAGTCTTTTACAACATGACTATTATGGAAGTGTTTTGCATAACTACACATACATAACCTATATTGAATGCTTGACTTCTCATGGAGGATGGGAGGAGAGAGAAGAAGGGAGAGAATTTGTAACTCAAAGTTTTTAAAACAAATATTAAAAATTGTTTTTACGTGCAACTGGGGAATAAGATATACAGGCACTGGGGTATAGAAATCTTTCATCCTACAAGAAAATAAGGAAGATGGGGGTAAAAGAGGGAGCGTGATAGAAGGGAGGGCAGACTGGTGGAAGGGGTAATCTAAGTGCATGCCATCTTGGGGTGAGGGGAGGGAAAAGATGTAGAGAAAATTTGGAACTCAAAATCTTGTGGAAATGAATATTGAAAACGAAAAATAAAGTAATTAAAATGATGTTCTGAAACTGGGGAAGTCACTAAACAAATTTTGGTACTATATATGAATATAGTGGAATATTACTGTGCTAGAGTTAGTGATAAAAGAATACAGAAAGGAAGACACATGAATTGATTCAGTGAAGTAAGCCAAACAAGGAAAAAAAGATGTACGACTGTAACAATGTAAATGAAAACCACCGCCACCACCATGACGGCAAAACAACTAAATGCTGTGTAATTAAAACAATCGAGTTTGGAGCCAAAGAGAAGGAGAAAACCTACCCCGCCTTTCTTTGCAGAGGTGAGGGACTATGTGTGTGAAATGTTGGGTACGCTGTTATTCAGCCAATTTCCTGTTTGCTTTTTTGAACTGCTTCACCACTGCTTTCTCCTTTCTTATTCTTTGTTATAAGGAATGGCTTTCTGGCTAGGGGTATAGGGAGAGATATATTTGAAAACATATGTCGGCATCAACCCTGAATCATTGAGTCCCCTTGCTTGTGTCCCTTTAACTCCAGAGACTTTCTAGGGATACCTGTTTCAGCCCAAGCTTCAGACCGCACATTTGTGGCCTCTGTTTTGCCCCAGGTACTTTTCTAGTGCTCTGGATGCCTTTCTCAGGTCACATACATTCCCTGTATCCCAGCTCCTGCCTCCGGTGTGGTGTCCTTCCAGGTCATATCATCACCTGTTTCTGCATGTTGTGAGTCCGGCCTCCAATGCCTCCCAGGATTCAACACCCAGCCTGCTATAAGGGCTGATGATTGAGGGCTGATGGTTTGGAATGGACTGATCACTTGTCTCCCCTGAAACTCTGCTTGTACTCATTCTTTAATGGTTAGTTAACATACTACTATCCCATTATGCGCTCTCCATTATGATGATTCCAAACCCCTGGTTACCATTTTATGAACTGAATTCCCTGTCCTGCATTGTCTGTTTCCTTAACTCCCATCTCTCTCCCCACTAGTTGTCCCTTCTTTTTTCATTGTGCTCTTTGGAATGGTTTGTTCCATAGTTAACAAACTTACTTTCATTTTAACCCTTTAGCTTTCCTTTCCTATTCCCTCTATCATCTGTCTCATACTGAGCCCTGATGACCCGGCATCCTGTCCACCTCAAGAAATTCAATGCCTATCAGTCCTCCTCTCCATCCCAGCTCCTGCCCTCATATTACAGAACTTTAACATATTCTTTTGAATGGCATCTTGCCTGCCCTCCATTTCCTCAATATACTCAATTCTTCACTCTTCTACTCTACCTCAGCTGCATTAATAGATGGTCATACCTTTGATCTGACCTAACCTGAGTGATCTACTTCTGTGTTCATGAATTCTGAAATGTCTTTATCTGATCATAATCTTTTATCCCTCTATCTTTACTTTTGCCTTATGCCCTCAATCCTGATTTTTGTCCTTAAGATGACCTTCAGTTCCTCCACTACTTCATTGTTTTCTAGGCCATTACCCCATGCACTGACCACTCTTGTTTCTGCCCTGTCTTGACCCTATGGTGAACCAGTTCAACTCTATACTAGTCTTTACACTGGAGTCCCTCGTCCCTTTACCCTAACACCAATAGGGCAGTGAGATGGCACAATGGATGGAATGCTGGGCTTGGCATCAGAAAGACTTAGGTGAGTTTAGATCTATACACACATATGCTTTATATATGTATATATACACATATATGTAGTGATAATACACATATATGTAGTAATCAGTTTATTACACATATTAATCATTCTTGAACATACAAGCTCTAGAGGAGCAATTGGCTTGTTAAATATACTCAAGTATTTCTGTCAAATAATTTTTTTACCCTTACATTCAGATAGACCTAAGCAGTTAAAAAAATAAGAAAAATTAAGAGCTATTAGCTATGTATTAATAGAGAAACCACATCCAAACCAAAAAGTATTGGGGGAGAAGGGGTGATAGAGAAGAGCTGAAAAGAAAACTACTTGTCAATTTATGTACTAATAGCTCCAATCCATTTAAATGTTGACTAGTTAAATTTAGATCTTAAAATACAGGATATAGGTACAGTTTAATCTTAATGATCAGAACATTTACCTAAGATGTAGGTCCTTCAGAATAAAATGAATACAGAAACAGCTTGACATTTTTCACCTTGCTTTTCACAATTGTTATGAATTTAAAAGGATTCTGCTTTTTAAAAAAAATTCCCTCACAGGTCAGTGTAACTGTCCTCCCCTGCCCCAAACCATACAACGCCCACCCCTTGCATTGTTTATCCAATTAAGACAGTATTTTGCAATACTTTTCAGGTGCTTTTGAAAACAAACAGGTCAAACTTCTCCCCTTCAGCGTTCTACTTGACTGGTAAACTTATTAGTTGTCTCATATTGAGTTGAAAGGAGCTAAGGAACATGTTCTGATATTTCTTTATAAATGACTAAAATATAAAATGTCTCTAATTTATTAATTAGCTCTGAACCTCCACTCTTAAACTGGAGTTTACATCCAGAGAAATCTCTCTTCCCAAAGTTTTCTCTCCCAATCTTTGACTCTGGTCTCATAAGCTCAGATAAGCGTTAATGTTACTGTCTGTATAACAATAAGGTATTAATGGTAATATATAAGGCAAAGACATAAATGAATATTTTAGTGGTCAGAAGGATCACCACCAGAGTCATCTTTCCAGGGGCATTCTGGGAAATGTGAACAATCCAGTTCTCTGAAGAAGAAACTAGTTTGTATAATATGTATTGCATTATTATCATCATTGTCTGTCACTGTCTTAAGTCTAGAAATCAACTGTGGAATAAATCAAGTCCCAATTTGTCTAATTTGCCAACTTCTGAGGTATAAATGCTTTCACTGAAAATTCAACAATTGACTTTAGCTGGCTCTAGCACACCTCTGCCTTTAACCATTGGCTGCAATTGTTGATTCATCCAAACCATAGACACCACAGTCCAACAATAATTCTCTCAGGACGGCAGTTAAAAGTCTTTTTCCAGGGGTGTCCTTTTCACAGAATGCCTTCTCCATAGATTAAAAGCTAAATTCACCTGTCTCAAAATGTCTCTTCAATATCTCTTAAAGATGAGAATGTTAATTCTCAGGAAAGAAGTTCTTTTAGTTCCGACAGAGTCTCACTTAAATGCTTTTTCTGTGTCAGTGAATTTCCTTGGTCTCTCACAGATAACTCTCCGCTGTCAGTTAACTGTATATCCTTTCTTCCATGACAGTCAACTTGGTCACTCTCTCATAGATTTTTGTTAAGCTAGCAGTCCCTCACATTTTATTCCCTTTCTTTCAATGGTACAGTATTAATATGCAAAGTCTCTATTAGAAGGGCTATTTTAACTGAGTTTACATATATATATATATATATATATATATATATTTCCTAAATGAGACTTAGGGAGACTTTGGATTACTCTGTTTTCTGCGAATTTATCCAAATTTGTTGAGTTGTGGGCTACTTGATTAGGAATCCAAATATGTGTGGACAGCATGATTAAAAATTTTTTTGCAGTTCTATGAAATACTACACTTTCTTTTAAAAATTGATATGCTTTTATTGATATTTTGTTTTCATTTGTGAACATATCCCTATTCATTCTTCTACCCAATGAACTATTCTCTCTCCCTCTCTCTTTTTTTTTTTTTAGCTTTGAAAATCCTTTATAAGCCAGCCCTTAATCTGCAATGCAATGACATCGGTCATCATGTTCCCTCCCACAAAACATTCCATTTCCAGAGTCCAGGCATTTTCATTAATTGTTCTGATGGTCTGGACTTCTCTCCCTCCTCATCTCTTTCTCCTGAATTTCCTGACTTCTCTTTCAGATCTCAGCCAAAGTTCCAAATTCTGCAAGGAGCCTTTTCTCCTCCCCCTTCATATTAATGCCTTCCCACTGAGATCATATCCAATATATTCCATACAGATCTTATTGGTGACAAATTCTTTGCATGTTGTCTCCTCCATTAGAAGGTGAAGTCTTTGAGGGAAGAGACTGGTTTTACCTTTCTATGTATCTCCATTGCTTATTAGCACATAGTAGGTGCCTTTCTCCCCTCTGTAATCCACCCCTCATTAAGCTGTTAGTGATGATCTTCTTAAAACTGAACTAAATTCTTCTTCTTCCTCCTTCTCTTCTCCTCCTCCTCCTCCTTCTTTTTCTTCAGTTACATATGTGAAATTATGCAAAACATTTCCATATTAGCCATACTGGCTAGTTACCAGGGAGAGAGAAGCACCAGCATCTGGGGGGGGGGCCTCAAGAACTGCCCAGAATCTCGTCTGGCCAAATCACACAACTCTTTCCAAAATGAGCCTTCCCAATGAACTATTCTTGCAGAAAAGAATTCTAAGAAGAAAAAAAGCAGTTCAAGAAAATCAATGAACATATTAACTTAGTATTATAGCATATGAAGTAGTTTCTACTTATTGTCCCTTCCCTCTGCAAAGAAAGGAAGGAGACACATTTTTAACAACTCTACTCCAGGGCTAAGATTCTTGATTATTCTAATTACATGGTGTTCAGTTTTGGATTTATTTTTTTATTATTTGCATTAGTACTGTGGTCCAACCTACTTCACATTACATAAGTTCATACAAATCATCTGATGCTTTTCTGAATTCTTCATATTTATCATTTCTTCCAGGACAGTGTTATAGGAAAGGCCTGACTCAAGACAATTACCTGGTAGTTTATGTTTTATATTATATATAAAACATATACATATATATGTATTTGTATATACACACATATATACATATATATGTATATATACACACATGTGTATATATACGTATATATACACATATATAAATATATTATATAGTATATTTTATATATATAAAACATATATATGTTTTATATATACAAAACTTATGTATATAAGAAAGGAAACACTCATAGTTTATATAAGTTAATACAAGGTGCTTCATTTGGCTACAGCAGGGGAAGGCTATTTGACAAGGATATTCAGTGAGAACATCTATCGTTTCAGTCAAGGGCAGCTTTCTTGCCACTGTGGTGCCCATGGTCAACCCCCTTCTCTCTCTGCACCTCCCCAAAGCACCAGAGTAAAACTAGCACACCTTTTGGCTTTTTGTACTCAAGCAACAGGAAGGTGCATCAAATACATGAGCCTCAGTCCCTTGAATCAATTAAATCTTAGGGACAATTTCAATACCTTTGAAGAGAAAACTAGCCAAACCAGTGTGTGGATTGTTTCCACCACAGTTAATGTTTCTTTATATCCTTGTACCAAAATTAGCTTATCTATTTCCTAATTGATGGGCATCTACTTTGTTCCCAGTATTTATCTTCCATAAAACTGCTTCTGTAAATATTCTGGTATATGTAGAACTATTCTTTTTGTCTTTAATTAAATTGGAGTACATGCCTAGCAGTGATCAAAGGTTTATTCACTTTCTTAGTATAATTCTAAATTGCAATACAGTGAACCAATGCATATGCGGGCTATCGTTATTTTCATCTTACCATTTTTGCCAAAATGTTTTGCCAGGGAAAAAATAAATCTTCTGAGTGGGAGGTGAAATCTTAGAGTCATTTTGATGTTCATTTCTCTTATTATTGCTAGTGACTTGGAATAATCTTCTATATGGTTTGTTAATAGTATGAAATTATTCTTTTGAGAAGTGTTTATTCTAGTCTTTGATGACTTATTGATCAATTAATGGTTCGTGGTCTTATATATTTTCATCAGTTTCCTAAATATCTCATATACCAGACCCTTATCAAAGATATTTGGTGAAAATACTTATTTTCTCCTATCAATGGCTTTCTTTCTTTTCCCTATTTGTGTTGATTTTGTTTGTACAAAACCTTTTCAATTTCATGTAATCAAGACTTTTTAAAAAATCTTTTGTGATGAGGAAGAAAGACCTGATTTAAAAACCCTTCTCAGACAATTACTAGTTGTGTGGGAAAGACATTTAATTCCTTTCTGCCTCAGTTTTCTTATCTATAAAATGGGGATAATAATAGCACCCGCCTTCCAGAGTTGAAATGGGGATAAAATGAGATAATATTTGCAAAGAGCTTGCAAACTCTAAAGCACTATACAACTGCTATTTTGTATTTGGTGTTATAACTTGCCCCCAGATATAGTTTTTTTAAATGTAATAAATTTTATTTGTTTTTTTGTTTACATCATTCATTTTCATGAGATTTTTTAATTACAAATTTTCTCCCCGTATTTCCCCTATCCCAACCCCAAAACAGTGATCCCACTGTAGAGCCCATCCCCTGGTCTGCTCTCTAACTTTCTGGTAGGGCAGGGAGGGTCTCCCTATCCCAGCCCCTGTATATCTTGATTCCTAGTTGCAGGTATTGCAGAGCTTTAAATTCTCGATTCTTTTAATTCCTCCCTTGTCATCCACCCCCGCTGGAAGGACAACCAACTCAATACAGGCTGTGGATGTGTGATTACACAGGACATCTTTATAGTGGACATATTGTGACAGTGATATGTCCCTTCTTCCTATCCTTCCCCTGCTTTGTTCTGTTCTCTACCCTGTCCCTGTCTCTTTATTGAAGTGTGAGTATCCGTCCTCCCCCCTCTCCTCCCCATGCCCCCTACTCTCCTGTGTGGCATGATGCCCATTTTAGAGTTTATGCCATTTC
>JAQQSW010017270.1:0-11498 GCA_028646575.1 Pseudocheirus occidentalis | reverse complement strand
GACACTCACTAGCTGTGTGAACCTGGGCAAGCCACTTAACCCTATTTGTCCCAATTCCTCATCTGTAAAATGAAGACCCACTGTAAACGGAAATGGTAAATCACTCCAGTATCTTTGCCAAGAAAACTCCACAGACATAGGATATGGGGTCCTGAATAATCAAACTCAACTCAACAACAACAACTTCCTGATTTCAGGTCCGGCTCTTTCCGCTCTGTACCAGTCATATACCAATACTGACTCATGTTTATAGTGGTGCTAACATAAACTAATTAAAGACTTCCTGCACTCAGATATATCTCTAAGTCAGGAACACAGAAAAAATAGCTGTCATTTTTACAAATTAAAAAAATCAGCATAATGAAAGATCAAAGTCAGCATTTACCAGATTGGCATGATAAATTGCTCCATTCCATGCATCAAAATTTTGAAATTATCAGTATATCCCTACACTGAGACAAACAGCAATCCCTCTGCGTCTTAATAAACAGTTTCCTGAATTGTGACCAAAACATTCCATCACTGAAGAGGCAGCATGGTGAAGAGGTTAGGGTTAGGGTTTCTCTGGAGACCCAAAAATACCAACATGCCGGGTCCTGCCAAATGAATTCAACTCAAGTATTCTCAAAGAAAAGCAAAGTGTATTGAAAGTTCATTAAAAGCTCATCATATGGAGTAGACTTTTACAGAGCCTAGATATCTGTGATGCTTGCATTGGGCAAGCAAGACAGTGTAAGTCTGTGCTAGGGCATTCTGTGGTGCTCTCACACCACATGGAGGGAAGATAGCCTCTTATGTACAGAGGAATCTAGGGCTGGTGTAGAGGAGGAGTTTGGGGAGAGTCTTCAGGAGGAGTCAGTGAGGTCAGACTCCAGTAATGAGTTTGGGGAGGGTCTTTAGGAGGAGTTAATGAGGTCAATGCAAGGGTGGATTGATATTTTGATAGGCACAAGGGTGGGAAGTAGACTGACGAGGGAGGGCTAGGCTAGTAACTGAAGACCCTACCAAAGTCTGACACAGAGTAAGTCTGTGCTAGGTCATTTCCCAGAGGCCTGTACCTCAAAGATTCAAGGAGAACTCAAGGGGGCTCCCAGAGCTTGCACCTCATCAATAGGATAGTAGATAGGGCACTGGACTCAGAATCAGGAAACTCTGCATTCAAATTCCATATCAGACACTAGCTGTGTGATGCTGAGCAAATCACATAACTACCTGGACCTCTGATTCCTCATCTCTAAAACAGTGGTTCTCAACCTTCCTAATGCCACAACCCTTTAATACTCCTATGTGGGCGTACCCGCCTGGAGATGGATAGAGAAGGTTCCTAAGACCATTGGAAATATGTGTTTTCTAATGGTCTTAGGGGACCCTGTGACCTCTGTCATTCAACCCCAATGGGGTCGCGACAATGGGGTTGAGAACCGCTGCTTTAAAAGAAGGAAATTGGAATTGGCAATTGTCTGATGTTCCTTCCCCTCAAAATCTATTTTCCAAGTGAAACCACTTGGTTTGATGGAAAAGGCACTGGATTTGGAAGCTGAGAGCCTTGGGTTTTTTGGGTTTTTTTTTTTACTGGTACTGACACTTCCTATGTGTGACCATGGGTGATTCATTTAACTTTTCTGATCTTTGTTTCCTTCAGACCTGTGGTCTCTAAGGTTCTCCCCCTTCTAAGTTGATTATCCTCCTTCATTGAAAATGTGCTGATGAGCCCCACCAAGTTTCATCAGTCTTGTCCTTATACAGCATATTGAGAGCATCAAGTCATTTTTATACAATGGAATTTGCAAGAGCCTATACTTTGAAGGCACAGACTTTGAGAATTCAGAAACACCTCCATGACCTGGAGACTAGAACTTCAGTGGAGGAATCTAGTGAAATGGTTTAGGATTATTTTAAAATCGTCTATTACCTTCCCCCTCCTCCCCTCCCCCCCCCAAAGAAAGATATCTCTTCTCAATTTGTCCCTTCATTAGCTTTGGATCTTCTTTATTAACTTCATACATATTTGAAAACCTTAAATGCACTACTGCATATACTATTATGCATCAGGGGCTGTTTTTACTTAAGACTCCAATTTCTTGGAGTATGCCTGCATATATGAAAATTTACTGAGTTCAATAAATCTGTAGCTTGACATAAGGATAGGGAGAGCAGCTACTCCTATGATTTCATTAATAAAGAGTTCTCCCAAATGAGGAAATGCCCTCTGCCAATGCAATTTGGAAACTTTTCCACAACTTAGCTTCTTTGGTTACAGTCTCAAAAAGCTAAGCAACCTCATCTCAGAATAGTGTTCCAGAATACACGAACTAAAATATAGGATGGAATCTATTGAATATGGTTATTAAAATATTTAAAATATTAAATTAAATATGTTTAAAAGGTCACACACCCCAGATTAATACTCCCTGTTAAATAGGTGCCTAGAGCCAGAATATATCAGTTAGAGATTGAACCTAGGGCTTCTTCACTTCCAAATTGAGTGTAGGGAGCCATTTATGGTGAGCCCTGCTATCCCACAGCAGGACTGAGAAAGTGTGGAACCCCTGCCATCCCCAAGCAGGGCTCAGAAAGAATCACTGACCCAGAGGTTGCTAGTGGGTACATAAAAAGAGATGGGACTCCCAGAATGGTAAAAGTAGAGAACCAATTCTTCCAGGAACAAGATTTATAGAGCCAAAAATTTCCTTCCTAATTGTTTTCCCCTGAGTACATTGTGAAATTCTTTGTTCCAGGCCATGGGTGTCAATGCCATGCTTATCTCAGAGGAACTAATCCTCACACTTGTGTGTTTTAGCTCTTTCCTGGGGCATGGGGAACCCATCCAGGCCCATCAGCAGGCCAGATACCTGACAGGGCTTGTTCAGCCATCAGAGCCAGAGGCTACTCTGGCCTGTGGTCCTCTACAATAGAGCCCTCCATCTACTGAAGCGCTACAGGCTCTGGGAAGCCCCTTGAATCTTCCCACTTGATGAGGCATTTGACTGAGGCTATAAGCCTTTCATTATAGCTAGGCCCAAATATCTGTTACTCTTAACCTAGCTTAGCCTTCTATTGTCCAGTTAATTCTCACCCTTGTTCCTGTCAAAATATCTATACCCAAATCTGTTATCCTTAAACTAGCCTAGACCTCCATTGTCTGTCATCTCCAGGTAGCCTTCAGGTATTTCTCACCCTTAATCCCATTCCTGGAGTCTGACCTCAATTTCATCAAAGATCCTCCTTAGACTCCTCCTCAAAACCCCCCCCCCCCAAACTCTTTCTCTAGGCCACCCGTAAATCCTCCCATAATCTTTCTATATATAAGATTCATCTTGCCTCCATGAAGGGGCTGAGATTAATCTAGTGCAGACTCATTCTATGTCAAATTATCCTAACCTGCTTGTCCAGTACAAGTATCACAAATACTTAGGCTCCTTAAGCATCTACCCATTATGGTGAATCTTTAATAAACTTCGTTTTATTTTGACTGAGAGAAGATTTGAGTAGAATTCATTTGGCAGGACCCAGTGTGTCAGTATTTTGGGATCTTAAGCACCCCTAAACCTCAACACTACTATACCATACTGCCTCTGTTAGTCTGTTACCAATAGTGCCAGAACTTCATCTCAGGTATTTTCAGAGCTTTCTTAGAAATACCAAAGCTCTAATACTTCTTTATTCAGAAAATATGGTATGTGGGTGTGGGTGTGCTTGTGTGCACCTGTGTAAGATAATTAAATGTCTAATGCATTTAGCACAGAGATCTAGAGGAAGAATAATGAGCATAATCATGAAATATCCTTCTGTTTAAACTTTTATTGTCAAGGATATTATATGGCTTCTTTAAGTAAAAGTTTATATCTTGGTGAGAGAAATTATTACTAGTAACCAATGACTAAGGGGGAGACCCAGAGTTCCCTTCTTTTTCTAAAATTCCTAATTTAAAAATTCAGTCTCTAGAAGGACATTACTGAGAATGAGATTGGATTAACAGTCTTGTTCAGACCCCATCCTAGTGGGGAAGCCATTGTGCTCTACTCAGGTATGGGTGGGGATAAATTCTTTTGATAGATTGTCCATGGCTGGGGGGTGGTCTGAGTACAGGAATACTCTCCCGTTTTTAGGTTCTCTCATTTAATTTGTGGGTTTGTTTGGTTTTTTTTATTGCAGTAAGGATATGGAAGAAGGGTGGAGAGGGATTTTCCCTTATGAGGCATAAATGGCCATGGTCTCACAGTCTTGCTCAGGGAGTGGGAAAGGAGGGAGCTAGAAGTTCTGAACTCATGCCATAACTACAGTAGTTAGATCATTTTCTGAAGTCACAGGGGTGGAAAGGCATAGAATCAACATTTGAACTCAGGATCTCTTTCTTTTTTTTTCCCATTCCACCATACTGACTGATCAACATAATTAATGAATATGTAAATCTTCCTTCCTCACTATAAATATTAGTTTTTATTCATAACCTATGTATGTATATATCTGCATATGGTATGTAGGTTGACTCATTTAGCAGTTCAATAAAATCTTGCTCTGGTTTGCTCCTCATATAAGCTTTCAACTATGCTGTATTCATAGGAAAGAAACTGCACTGGTTATTTCAAACTTAATTATTACAACTGTCCTACAACTACATGCATTCATCATAAAGGGTACAGATCACAGACTGTGGAAGGAAGTCTAATATTACTACTAGAAAAATACCGCAAAATTCTTAACTAATTATGATGTTGAGTCACTTAATTTTTGTATATACAGGAAAACATATAACCAATACCATATAATATAACCAATGATGTGAGGAGACCCAGAGTTCCCCTCGTTTTCTAAAGTCCTGATTTCAAAAGTTCAGTCTATTGAAGGACATTACCAATGACGAGATTGAATTAACAAGTGGGAAAGCCATTGTGCTCTACTCAGGTTTAGGTGGGGATAAATTCTTTCAGTAGATTGCCCAAGGCTGAGGGTTGAATTAGATGATCTATGATATTTTTTGGCTTTGTGAAAAACCTCTGTGAATTCTGACTATTGTGTGAGTATTTGCATCATGGGGACAAGGGGGAAAAGGAGGAGATGAGGGAGATGAGATAGAAACCAGTTATGGTTGGTGAAAGGGCACATGAATCTTCCTAGTTAGTGTGTGTAACTATGGCTCCTATATCCTAATTAACTCAGATGTTGTTCATCTCTAATATAGTAGGGATTGGATTTATAATTTCATTAGTAAAGGGAATACTTGAATGAGGAAACTTCTACAAATACAGGTTGGTGCCTTCTCTCCAACTTGTCACATTAGATTTCTTATATCACTGAGAGGTTAAGTGATTTTTCCTGGGTCACAGAGCCAGTTTGTGCCAAAGACAGAACTTAAACTAGGTCTTCTGTGCTCCAAGGTCAACTCTCTAGCCATTAAGCCAAGGATTCTCAACCTGTGGGTCACGACCCCTTTGGGGGTTGAATGACCCTTTCACAGGGACCACAGGAGTCACCTAAGACCATTAGAAAACACATATTTCCAATGGTCTAAGAACCAAGGCACCATGCTCTTCTATCCATCTGCAGGCAGGTCCGCCCACACACAGACATTAATTAGGAAGGTTGAGAACCACTGCATTAAGCCATACTGCCTCTCTAATCTCTTGACCTAGTGTAAACAAAAACACATGACCCTGAAAGGATAGAAGAGGAAGGAGAGAGGGAAGGAACAGAAGACAGTGACAATGCTCTCTTGACCTAATATAGTGGGGCTAAAATAACAAACTCATAATAGGAATAGATTTACAATACCATCTAGTACAACTTTTACCTGAATGAAAATTACTTCCATAACAACACAAGTGGCTATCCAGCTTCTTCTACTCTAAGACCTCTAGTGAGGAAGAATCCATTGTTTCCTAAGGCAGTCCACCCCCCTTAGAAAAAGTTCTAATCATTAGAAAGCATTTCCTTTCATTAAGCCACAATCCAGCCATCATTCTTTCATCTGTCTACCCTTGGAAACCAAGCAGAATAAGTTCAAATCCTCTTCCACACGGAAATCCTCCAGATACTTAAAGACAATGGTGATGTGCCCCCTCTCCACTCTTCTCTTTTCCAGGTTAACATCCCTAGTTCCTTCAACTAGTCCTTGTATGGTACAGTTTCCAGGATCCTCAGTACAAGATTAGGAGATACCTAAGGATTTTCTAAAAGCATAAATTTTATAGGGGAAGAAAAAAGAAAAGAAAGAGTGGGGGAGGGGAGGGGAGGGAGGGAGGGCAGAAAAAAGAAGGGCAAAAAAACCTAGTAGGGTAGAGTAATGGCAGCAGACCAACAGGCCATCCCCAGAGACAACTGATTTTACCTATAAGGGAAAGTTCTCCAGTCTATTACACCAGGGGTGACAGACTGAAATAGAACTGGGGACAAAATAATAAATTAAAAACCATGTCATCATTGTCTATATTGTAATGAATTTATTTTGTTAAATATTTCCCGATTACATTTTATTCTGAGTGTATACATATATATAATTATTGGTGTCTAAAGGTAGTCATCTTGGGGAGGAGGAAAAAAAGAAATTTACATAGTTTTGTTGTATTTTTAATAGTAGATTTGAAGTTTCATGTACAACCATCTTTTTATTGTACTATATTATAGAAATGCTTGTTTTATTCCATAAATTAAAAATACAATTTTTAAAATTTTAATTTGGTTCAGAGAGCACTCAGGAGAGCTCCCAGCTAGGTATTTAACACATTTAGACTATACTACACAGCAGGTAGATCTTTCTGATGAACATTTTCTGGAAAATTTTGAACTACTAGACCATATAACACATTTTAAATATCTTGTCAAGATTCTTACAAGTTTTGAGCAAGTTATGCTGTAAAATTAACAATACTATGCTTTTGTTCCTGTATTTTTATTGAGAGACACAAATTAAAGGGAGATTTCAGATTGTCCAGATCCACATTTTCTATTCAATTTTAAAGTATGTAAATTAAATAAAATACATTCATAGTAATTTATTCCAGAAAATATTCCATGAAATATTACCTGATGGGATGAAGATAGATATCTACATATACCATGTATCCATATTGATATCTACATCTATAAATATCAGTATCTATAGATATCAATATTGATACATCTTTTTAGAGCACCAAACACTTTAAAGCATAGAAATATCAGGAAGAAGAGACGACCTATTAACTAGGAAAAAATTAATGAGCTCCCTTTTGCTCAAATCTTGAGGATTTTAGAAAAAATGAGGGAGAATAGTGGAACTTATAATTTCTCCTTGGCTGCTCAATTTTCATTTTGAATTAAATAGAGATTTTTAAATACTGGAAGTATATAATATCAAAAGGCAGCAGATGTAATATATAACATTACGTTATATATGTATATATACATTTATGTAAAAGGTGTTACCTAGTACAGTGGACAGAGTGCCAGGCCTGGAGTCAGGAAAAGTCATCTTTCTGAGTTCAACTCGCCCTCAGACATTTACTAGTCATATGACCCTGGATAGGTCACTTAACCCAGTTTACCTCATTTTTCTCCTCTGTAAAATGAGCTGGAGAAGGAAACAGCAAATCACTCCATTATCTTTGCCAAACAAATCCTAAATGGGGTCACAAATAGTTGGACACAAGTGAACAACGACATATATTTACATACATACACACATATACATATGCAAGCATACATATATACATATGTGTGTATGTAGTCCTGTGTATCCTAAAACCAAGGTAATGGAGAAGAAAGATATCCTCAAGCTTATTTTAGCTGTTTTGATTGTGTGAATTTTTTAAGCCGCTAAGCTTTACAAAGCATAGGCAGTTTTTTCTATATTCTGCAGGGCTCATAGTTGAAAATACAGTTGCATTTAATGGCTCTTTAGCTTCAATCATATTGTGTCCCATTTTAACTTAAAAGAAAATGTGATTGGTAATCACAATAAAAATGGGCACACTTTTTTAGAAGAAAATGTTTTTGCCAAGAAAATCATAGAGGCAGATTAAAATTTGCATGAAGGTAGAATTTTTCCAGTAATTACTATGGAGACCTTAGCATTTCTGCAGCAGGTTTGAGGCAGGGTTGCTGTTTACGAGCTAACTCCCTTGAAAAGAGAAGGTTCTGCATTCATTTCTAATGATTTTTCATCTACTCTCCTGTCATTTAATATTAACTACCCCAATGACGCCAGGAGAGCTATTCAATCCTGCCCTCAGCATTCAGGAGGTTTCCCTGCTCTTTCATAGCACCCTCTTAGAACCATTCATTCAGCTTGCAGAACCCATCAGATGTTAAAAGCAAAACTGGTTTCCTGGGGAAGGAAAAAAATGACCTTTTTATAAGATGATTGTGGCATTTTTGAGCCCACTGAGCCAGATTTGATTCCTTCTTGTAGCCTGTATACTTCCTCACACCAAGCACTCTCAGACTTCAAAGATGGTTCCCACACACCTGTACCTCAGGAACAACAAAAAAGTCGAGCATTAGCCAAACATATATTTAGTGCATTCTTCTGGAATCTCTCCTATGTCCCAGCTCTTATACTTTAACTCTGCAACTTCTTTATCAGACTAATTGATCAAGAAGGATAATAGATTTAGAAGTGGAAGTGCTCACACAGGTCATTTTGTCCAACCCCATTAATTTACATATGAGAGACCATAAAGGTTAAGTTACTTGCCCAAGGACATACTGGCAGGAAGATGCAGAGGCTGGATTTAAACAGAAGTCTTCTGTCTCCAGCCATTCTAGCATAACACAGAGACAGCGAAAAATTTCTGATGCATCATTTGGGACCTTCTTTGTTGAAAATGGGATTTATCAGATTTACTTTGGGGATGACCTAAGATTATATCTCCAACACATTAGATGTAGTTTCTTCTCTTTTTGTAGACATGGAGGAACAGAAAATACATAGCTGAACTGAGATGTGCTATAAATGTCAAAGGAACTCTGGGGAAGACTGAACTAAATGGTGACCAAAATGTGGTTTTTCCAGTTTAGACAGTGATGAAACTATTCCATGCCACACCATCAAGACTTGACTAGCCAAGTGTATAAAGAATGTAATGAATCCTATCCTGTGATTATCATCACATCTACTGAATAGGCAGAAGGCAAGGGGTAAACTCTCATTAAACCATCCTGAGTGGATTACAATCTCATTCCCTTCTCTAGGGCCTCACAATAAAAAAAGAGAGAAAAAAAATGTTCATTGATGATGAAATAGCATTCACTGACAACCCAGTAATTATGGTTTTCACAGAACATTTCTAGAATAAATTTCTGTTTTCACAGGCTTGCACCTCAGCTGTATAAATCTACTTCATGTAGCTGAAGCTATCTTGTCTCAGTGCATATTAGAAAGGAAGTTATTTATTTTCTATCCCCCAAAAGAGCAACTGCTTAAAGGCAATGAATCATTTTTCCCCCTCCCTCTGTATTAATAATGCCATTCTTAGAAGGAGAGTGCTCCTTTCCTTGGCAGGCTTTAAAACATTTTATGTGTATATGTATACACACACACATATACATATATTTATATATGTGTGTGTACATACATATATACACAAACACACACAAAGATATATAACACTAACTTGTTAAGGAAGTTCAAATTGATCTCACTGTTTCAAGAAGAGTCAACACATTTGAATATTAACTTTAAGAGGATGAGCTCAAAGAGTGTAAAGCAAAAACTAAAGTGTATAAAAAGTAGGGACAGATTTGGAAACTAATAATAGAAACGCTAATCGTGGTATAAGCCTACTGATAACGTGTTTGTTTGTGAGAGAGAGAAAGAGACAACATGGGAGTTTTTGTGGTTTTTTGGTTTTTCTGGTTAGGAGTAGTTTTCAGTCTAGTTTCATCTGGTAACTGAAACCAATTCAAGTCAGTAAGAATGGGTTTAGCACATACTATTTATATGTACCGTGCTAGGTTCTGAGCATGGCAAGACAAAAATGAAATGGTCTCTGACCTTTAGAAGCTTAAATTCTATATGGGTAGGACAACTTAAAGTAATAATATACATTTGGAGATATATGTACATATACTCTCAAACACAACATCCATATATATATATAGCCATATACAAAATAAATTGATGCTCAATTAAAGACAAAAGTAGACATTCAGCTGTAATTCTCCCTCTACTACTATGCTTCCATCTTTATGTCTATACCAGTTTCATTAAAAGCTTAATCTTGTCCTCTCTTTTGCTAGAAAGACAGCAAAGTTGAGTAGGAGCACTGATCACAGAAGCAAAAGACATGGAGTATCTCATTTTCATCTGAGCAAGGGTCCTTTTTTAAAATAAGTTGATATTTTTCATATTGGCTTGTGCTTTTTTTTTTAAACTTTGTATTTTTGTTTGCATTTAATTTCCTTGGTTACATCAGAAGCCCCTCAAGGATAGGGATATGAATCTTATACTCACTTTGTATTTCTTTTTATCCCTATCTTAGTGACAAGCACATAGGACCTATCAATCAGTATTTCTAGAATAAATTAATAAAACTGCCCTTGAACTTGGCTAAAAGAATCATGGTTAATGCCACAGGGAGAGAAATAGACTGGGAAAGTTATTTGATTGGGGTCCTATTTATTATCCTATTGTCTATACTATTCATTTATTTTTTAAATAAGATCTTCTGTCTTCATTGGAGCATTAGAATTCATTGTGTTCTCTACAAGTATATTGGATTTCCTATCAGGGACAAAGTCTCAGTCATTATTTTCAGATGCTGACACCTACTATCAAGTCATAGACCTTCCTGAAATTAATAAATGATTATCTTTCACATTAGAGGTATAGGGCCCTTAGTAATGAATATTCTAAACTTCATAAACTAGCTTTGTCTTGTCATATTGTGTGTGTATATGTGTGTGTGTTTTCATATAAATAAACATATAAGCATATATGTACACTTAGAGGTATTATATTCTTTTTCCATTTATAACAACAGAGAACAGAGAAAAAGAGGAAGTTACTAGATTGATAACTCCTTGTTACCATAATAAAAGAAGGAAATCCTGTCCATTTTCTTGAGAAACCTTTCTCAAGCCTTCAGTTTTCTCCCCATTCCACACAAGTGCCATCTTACTCCAGATCCTTATTAGATCAAGTGATGATTTCAGTTGACTCTGTTGTCCAGGATCAGAGATCTTGGGAGCAATAAAGGATTCTGAGAAGCTATTTTGCAGCTGAGGAAACTAAATACCAGAGCAGTGGAATGGCTTGACTCAGGTCACTCAGGTTCCATTGGGGATCTTCAGACCATTATATCCCCAAATTTAAATATGAGTTCCTTGAGACCAGAAACTATTTCATTTTGTCTGCTCATGTCCAAAGCTTAGCATAGTGCTTACCACAAAAGTGCTTAGTAAATGTTTTATTTTTATTTAATTCCTTCATTTATTCACCTATACCTATATATGTTGTGCTTATTCCTGCCTTCATGCCTTTGTAAACACTCTTTCTTCTAAGTAGAATGCTCTTCCTC
>JAQQSW010017269.1:0-11498 GCA_028646575.1 Pseudocheirus occidentalis | reverse complement strand
TCTGTAGGCTGATCTGCCTATCTAAGCATAATTCTTTGAATTATTTCTATGAGACATTCATTCCACTATGTTCAATGAAAAGAGAGTGAATGGGAATTGCTATATTTTTTTTCTTTTTCCATTGCTGGAGTCCTAGAGTTAGTGAGAGAAGTAAATGTTGTGGCTCAATAAGCCATTCTAATTCTATCTGGGGTGGGGGAAGCTTCTTTTTTAATACGTATGTGATGGAATGTCTTGTAAGTAAAGTGGTACTTGCTGGTGGCTCAGTGTTTCTTTTTTTTTCCTCCAGCAGATTTAGAGAAAATACATTACAAATATAACGGTATGGTTACTTGTCTTTATTGAGTATTTTCAACAACTTTCAATTGTAGGCCTTATTTAATCATAGGTATTTTTATCCCCAGTGCCTAGTATGGTGCTTGGAACATGGTAGATGCCTAATAAATGTATTTTGATTGATTAATTTGTAATGAGAACAATGGGCATTTTAAGAAACATAGAGGCTACTCATTGCTTAGGGCTTGGAGGCAGCATAGCATGGTGGTTAATTTAGTGGAATTGGAGTCAGGAAAACTTGGATTTGCATTCCACCTTAGGAACATCCTAAAATCTTAGTGAATAATTGCCTTTCTGTTCCTCAATTTCCTCAAATGTCAAAGGGGCAAGGCAATAAATATTAGGTGCTTACTATGTTCCAGGCACCATGCTAAGTGCTTTACAGATATCATCTTATCTGATCCAGGAGTTCATGATTGCATCTACCTCATAGGGTCATATGAAGATTGAATGAGTTCATATATATAAAGTGCTTTGCAAACCATAAACTACTACATAAATGTGAGCCATTATCATTATTGATCCCCTTCAGGAGTATCTCAGTTCCTAGAGCACAAAGGAGCTGAGCCGCAGCATGACTCTGACCCTTTGTAACTTGTCTTCCATTCACTTCTGCACTTTTAGACCCAAGTTGCTCTTAGTTCAAACAATGCAGCAAACGGGCTAGTTTGTAGAACGCAATTTCAGCTACACTATTATGAAGAATTTATGTAAGGTGAACGGTTGGTTGTCCTTCATTGTAATCCATACAAAACAATCCTGAGGGCAGGCAACCTTTGAACCTGCAGTCAATGCCAAATATTGTCATGTGCAAAGCTAGGGTTCAAGTCCCTACATTGAATGAAAGAATGACTTTTTATGATGTGCAGTGAGGGCCCTGTTGATGCAGCATCTAGCTAAAATACTGATTCCTCAGCTTCAAGTCTGCCCTCTTTATCTAAAAGGGAAAAAACATGAAGCAGGTCAGAATGGGAAGAGCTCTGAAAATAGAATGAAGCAGAGGTGCTTTTTAGGCTCCAATCAGAACATAGAAGATTCTCAGAATAGAGGGCATCACTGCCTAATGTTTAGAACAACTTTCAAATCTCACTTCAGTCTGAATCTGGGGCAGTTCCTTTCGACATTGTCATTGCACGCTCTACATTTAGAAACTTGGATAGCTTCCAACGGAAGTACAGATTTCACCTATTTTCCCTAAATAGAGTGAACAGGTTAGAGTTAAAGCTGCAATTACGCTTTCGTTGCAGGACCCCATTGAGCAATTTTCTGTGGCTTCTTGGGTTTTCCTATTCTACATTACTGGGTTAAGAACAAGCATAGCTTATACTGTATTTCCTGAAGTAGCACTTTCATATTTTAACTTTATCACATGTAGATTCTTACTTCCAATTGTGCTGACAGGAAAGGAATGCTAACAGCTTCATAAACTACAAGGTTTTTATATACAACTCATACCACTGAAAAGTAACAAAGATGCTGGGCTGTTTTCTTTTCCCCAAGGAAAAGAATGCTGGTCCAAAATATGCCCATAGATTTAACACTAATTAGTTTTGAATATTTTTAATTGTTAAAAAGAGAATGCTTTTTGCTTCTTAAAATTGTATTCTGCTCTTTGGAACCTCTATTCTGTGGGACTTTTATTTTTTATTCTTCCTCTAGACTGAATCAATGTGCTGATTTCTATATCAGGGTTTAGGAAACTGTGACCTTGAGGCTACATGTGGCCTTCTAGGTCCTTGTGTGGTCTTTTGACTGAGTCCAGGTTTTACAGAACAAATCCTTTTATTAAGGGGATTTGTTCTATGAAGTTTGGATTCAGTCAAAGAGCTGCACTTGAGAACCTAGAGGGCCACACATGGTCTTGAGGCTGCAGGTTCCCCACCCCTGCATCTATATAAACATAAGTTATTGTAGTAATGCTTCATTCCTTCCCAAGCGCTAGAGTTTTGAGTTCTTTTTTTTCCTGAATTGTTGACTTTTTCTTCTCCTCATCCTTGCAGTCTGTCATTCTTTGTGAAGAACGTTTCAATCTAGATTTCAAAGGGAATCCTTTTAAGAGGGTGTGTGTGTGTGTGTGTGTGTGTGTGTGTGAATTTTCATTCAAGAAAATTTTTTAAATTTTCTTTGTCTTTTGTATGCAGTATCTCTAAAAGGTCCAGATTAATTTCACATCTCACCCTCCTTAAGAGTGTCATTTTGGACAAGACTCATTGTACTCATTGTTCGGAATTGGATTGGTGATAACATTAGTATGTCAGATTTTGACTGGAGAGTTTCAACAATTAAAACTTCAGGGATTTAACTTAAGCACCTCTGTTCTCACCAGCTTGAGGATTCACAGGTGTGAAATGGGCAAAACATCTGCAAGCTATCTGCCTCATGCAGTGGTTATGAGAAATGTCTTTTACAAACTGTAAAGCACTAGATGAATGTAATTATTCTTGACTTTAAGGATATGAAAGTGTTGAATTTTCATATTAATATATAAAAGCTTGGCATTCTTTCTAAATAACTGAAATCATCTCAACTTCTACACCTGAAAATTTTCCTTCTTCATTTTTTGGGTGTTTTGTTTTTATTTGCTTGGACTAGTAACTTTGTGAGACTGTTGAACTTGAAAGTAGAATTCCATATAAAATGTCATCTAAACCAGATAAATTAGCAATAATAACAAGGAAAAGAATAATGCTTTAAATTGCCTACGTTCAAATTCACAAAGTATGAGAATTGAACAGCAAGGGTTCCTATTGATTTTGACATTTATTTTTTTATTGCAGCATGGTGTTCATTTATGGAGCTATATAAATCTCATAAGAATAATTGCATAGTACAGTGTAAACCTGCTACCTTTCCCCTTTTAGGCTTCTTCTCTCATGACTTACCATGAATGTCAGAAAGCAGATGGCATTCATGAGAGGCTGTGTTAGGCTATTGTTTCTCCCACTAACCTACTACCTTCCCAACTCACCACCAGTTGGCATTCACCAAAGGTAGCAAAGGAACCCATGCAAGTCTATGATTATTGAGGAACAAAAGGGTCAATTTTCATGTTCCAGGAATTTTTTAGGTCTTTAAAATACCAGTGAAAAGACAAAATGTTATTGGACTATTTCAGTTCCGATGGACACCTTTTAATCATGGCAAAACTGCTTAGGAATGTACTATACGATTCAGCCTCTGAAACAAAACCTTCATTTTTTAAAATTAAATTCACAAATATTGTCATAGCTTTTATTGAAGTCAATTAAATTTCCACATGTGTGTTCAAACATAGAACAGTTTGTAATGTATTTTCTTATCAGCAACTATTTCCTACTTTCCTTTTCCTTAGAAGCCTATGAATCATTTTTGGAACAACAACCATCACAGCCCAGAAACATATCTGTTTATTGAACAGTTAGAAGTGATTAAATTACAACAAACAAGAAGGAGGAGGACTGTATTTTACACAGCTTTATTATTTGAATAGTTAGTACCTGCTATTAGCAGTCCTATGAAGGAAAGGGTGGTTAATTCATATTTTTTTCTGTTTGTAGAGTTTTCTATCAACCAAACTTTGTCAGTCATCTTAATTTTGCTTATTATTTCTATAGAAAATGTGCTTCTCTCTAATAATCATGGCCAAAAGATCTTCAGGAAGAGAAAATCTTTTAAAAGGGTCCTAGGTCTCTAGTAGTTGGAAGAAAACTTAGGTACCATATTACAGGGTAAGATTATAGATTGGTTCATCACTGACCACATAGAAGTACCCACAAATTTTCAAATCCATTGGTCCATCATTGACCACTTGGTTCAGAGAAGTAGCTATTTTCAAATCCATTCACTGGGGAACCTCTGTTACAGAAAGATTGCTATATATATTTTAGGCATTTCCTTGATATGATGGTCCTTCAGGGAAGAGTCTCTTTCATTTTTGGCTTTTTGTGTCCTCAGCACTTAGCCCAGTTTGTGGCACATTGTAGGGATTTAATAAATGTTGAATGATTGATTTCTCAACTGCTTTTATTGTAGGGCCTCCTGAGTTTATGCCCTTGCCCAGGCTTTCCCCTGTGCCTGAAAATCATGGCTTCTTCACCTCTCCCTCTGAGATTTCTCTTGCTTCTTTCAGAATTCAGCTTAAATGGTACCTCCTCCACGAGGTCTTTACTGATACCCAGCTAATTCCCTCCCTCTTTCTCCAAATTTATTTGTATATATTTAAATCTATGCCTACTCTGTAAATATTTTATTATAAGAGATAGACATATTACATTGTATATGTGTTTTCTACCAATAAAATGTATTCTTTTTGAGGGCAATATATTTTTTTATTTCAGTCTGCATAAGTAGTGCCCAACACTGAATGAGAGTTTGCTCAGTGAATGAGAGTCTAAGCCTAGTAACATTGCCTATGACCCAGAAGAAAGTCAAATTGAGGGACTAAAGACTAAGAGTTGCAATAGTTTCCTTTATATCAGGTATAGCATTTGTGTTGTCTTTTAGCCCAGGTGTAGGGAACCTGCAGCCCCAGGGCCACATGTGACTCTCTAGGTCTTCAAGTGTGGCCCTTTGACCGAATCTAAACTTCATAGAACAAACCTCCTCAATAAAAGGATTTGTTCTGTAAAACTCGGACTTGGTCAAAAGGCAGAACTCAAGATTCTAGTAGGCCACATGTAGCCGCAGGTTCTTCACCCCTGTTTTAGGCTCTAAAATTCAAGATTTGTCCAGCTGTAGTCAAAGGATAATGTCTTACAACAAGATGAAAGAGGGAATGAGTAAATGGCTTTCTTTTGACTTATTTTTCTCTCCAGTATGTATCATATTCTGAACTGTCTGGTATCTTTTCTCTACCATGTATCCTGAATAGCCCTGTGGTCTTTCTTGCCTATAATGGGTGGGGACTGGGGAACCGTCTCTATCTTCTGATTTTTATCTTGTCTTATGTTTAATCTTCCCCCTTCCAAATTGACCATCCCCTATATCTGAGCTCTTCAATTAACATGACTCAGAACAAGCCCCCAGTGGCTATTTTCACATCAAACTATATCCCACTAACACTTGAGTCCTGCTGAAATTTCCTGCCTACCAACTAATTCAGCATAGGCATAGACAGAGCAACTCCTTGATTAGAGAAACCAATGCATTAAATGAGTTAACATTTGTAAAGTGCTTTGTAAACCTTAAAGTGCTATATAAATGCCATGATTATTATTGTTATTCATATGAATTAGGCATAGTATATATCCCTGAGGTAAATTTCAAAAGTACTAAGGAAAATCCAAACAAGTTTTCATTTGCAAATGCTTTTAATTAAGGCAGACCCTATTAAATAATTTTTCTTGACAATCTGTAAATACAATGAAAATACTTGGGTTTATTTTGTCTTTACCTGTTTTGGAAGTTAAGAGTCTTTAGCTATGAGGCAAAACAATTATCTAGCATTAATTTAGCTATGAAAATTACATCAATTTTAATTAATGTCAATTCTTTGTCCTTAATGCTCCCTAATATTTAGTTCTACATCAACAAGTTTTTA
This sequence comes from Pseudocheirus occidentalis, assembly GCA_028646575.1. Lineage (NCBI taxonomy): Eukaryota > Metazoa > Chordata > Mammalia > Diprotodontia > Pseudocheiridae > Pseudocheirus > Pseudocheirus occidentalis. The sequence continues at coordinate 5,644 of JAQQSW010017269.1, read as the reverse complement.
AGAGATTTTTTTTCCAGGAAGTGAATTTTTAAACTATTTTTAAGTTTCAAGGTAAAACCATGTTCAACCTGGATCAGAATATCTATAGGATACCTTTTTTTTTTTAATGTTGCTTTAGACTGCAGTGGTTCTCAACCTTCCTAATGCCACAACCCTTTAATATGTGGGCATATGTGCATGTGGGCAGACCCGCCTGGAGACAGATAGAGGAGTCATGTCTCAGATCCTAAGACAATCAGAAATATGTATTTTCCGATGGTCTTAGGTGACCCCTGTGACCCCTATGACAGGGTTGTTTGACCCCCAAAAGGGTCGCGACCCACAGGTTGAGAACTACTGCAGGAAGGAAGGGCTATAGTTATAGGAGAGCAGGTTCTGATTCAATTCATTCTGTCCAAAAACGGAGTGGCCGGCTTTGTGAGATACTGAGTCCCTCATCACTGAACACATTTAAGAGGGAATTGATATAAAGGGGATTCTTGCACTAAGAAATTTGATTAAATGACCTCTAAGCTTCTCTGATAAGCAGCCACAATATATTCTCACATAGTATGGTGCAGTTATTTGTCCAGGTTCATAGGTTCATTCTTAGAATCCTAGAATGTTAGGTTTGATGAAACCTTAGCTTAGCTACATCATTCTGTAGGAAAGGGTGTCCTGCTACTTCCTCTATAACTGAGTTACTTTAAATAAAAGTCAAACCAATTTTCTGATTCAGCCTCCAAGTAAGGAAACCCCATGCTATTATTTTGAATGTCACTGATTTTCTGAATAGAATACTTTTTTATTGTCTGATACCAGCACATTGATTCAAATTGTTCTAAAATGGATTTTTTTATAATGCAGTCTTAAATTTCATTTTCTTTTAAAAATCTAACAAAGTAGTAGCTCAAAGGGCTCAACATGGGAATTTTTTTAATGTTTTTACTTTTATCAATGAAATTGAAATCAACAGAATCATTAGACTTTCAAATAATGGTGTGGGTAGAACTGTTTCCATCTGTAATAGACTCCAATTAAATTACTGATGTTATCATTGTAACAGGATTCATATTAACAAAGCTGGCAAACTCTGATTCATTTAGTTATGTTAGTGAAGCCTGTCTTATTCCTTCTGACTTACTAATTCAGAACATCAGAAACAAAATCATTACTTGAAATCTTCCTGATGTCATCCACAGAGTTTCCTGGTGCCAGGTAACTGTGGTACTACCTTCCATTCATGATTTGATTAGATTTGATGAACGCAGATCAAAATCTGACTGGACAAGAGCCAATATTCCAACTTGAAGCCTTTGTTTGGATGTGATCACCAAGGTTCTCAAGCAGTTTTCTTATCTGCTTGAGATAAATTATAATTTTGGACTGGATGATCTCTGTTCCAATTTAGCTTTCTCCATTTACGGTACTTGATAGTCACTGGCAAGAAGCCAGCTAGCTCAGCACAGCTGATGAGTAGCACAGGTCAAATACAAAACTTCTCTGCATGACTATGTTTTTATCCTAAAAGACCATTGGAATGGAGTTGCAGTGAAGGACTACCCACAGCTAGCTTCTCTAAAAAGTATTTTATTAAGTCTCATTGTTCTTTAACTCCTTCTTCTAAGGTTTCCACCTTTGATCGTCTATCATGTGAATGTGGTGATAGGGGTCTTAGGAGTTAACATGCATGGTCCACCAGTGGGCACTCTGCACCTAATGACTGTTTTACAGATTCAGTTGTTCTTGTTCAGTTTTGTTTTTCAGTTACATTCAACTCTTCATGACCCCATTTGGGGTTCTCTTGGCAAAGATTCCGGAGTGGCTTGTCATTTCTTCCCCAGTTCATTTTGCAGATGATGAAACTGAGACAAATAGGGTTAAGTGACGTGCCCAAGATCACACAGCTAATATGAGGTCAGATTTGAACTCAGAGAGAAGAATCTTCCTGACTCCAGACCTGGCACTCTATCCACTATGCCACTTAGCTGCCCCCTTTTATAAGTAGTTCAACTTATATAAGTTGGATAACTTTGGAAATGTTCATATCCAAACTGGGGTTGGTAAATGTCTGATACCCTGGATCAAGGATGACTGGGACCCAGAGAATAGACAGACCTCATGAGTAGAAATGGTAAACCCAAAATGTCTCAGCACTAGACTAGAAGGGAATCTAGACCAGAGTTTGGAGTGCTAGGAAGATGAATAGCCCAAAATAAAGCTGATCTAAGCCAATACAGTTGACATCAGGGCATGTTCCATTCAATGTTGATTAGTAAAGGGATGGCTCAGAATAGACGTAAATCACTGTGAACAGTACTGAGCAGAGATTCAGGCAGGTCAATAGTACTCGAGTAGAGTTTGGGGACCCAGCCACAAGGACTAGTGTTGGTGATAGGATTTCAAGCGGCAACAAAAAAATAAAGGCCTAGTCCTAGAGTGTCTAAAGTACCAAAAAGGGATAAATAGGGGATTGATGGCTAAAGGCCACTATTTTCAGGTGCTACCAATTTCCCCTGATTCTTATTTTCTTATTTGATTCTGAGATACCTGCCAGATTTAACTTTTATATTTATCTTATTCAGGGATAGAGTTTCTTCTAGGGCCTGAGGTCGAGCCAAGCTTGTAGATGGAATTAAAGACTCTTCTCTCATCTGAATGGTTTCGTGAACAATCAGCAAAACCAGTCCTCCTAAAGCTGATTATTCTGGAGGAAATGACGGTGTGGGAAATTGGCCAGTAGGATTTTCCTGAGCCTACAACTTCAGGACTTATCTACTGTCCTTCTCCCTCCTACACAGTTTTACTTCATACCATCTTCTCATGAACCTTGTGGTCTGCCTACTAGATCAGAGAAAGAGGAAGGGACAGGCTCACACCTAGGGCTGGGCCCAAGACAGTTTCAATGCCAACTGTTCAATTTTCAGTGTGACTATCTATACCTCAGAAATGGGCAAATGCTGCAAATCAAGACCTGATTTGTTGATTTTTTTTGGTTGTCTGTACTTAAGAAATTGATAGAGAAAACATTAATACAACAGATTAAATTTAAAGGTGTCGTGCATACATTTTTCCCAGAATAACAGTTGTTAAACATTTACCAGCACACACCTGCCTATACCAAAGTCATGAAAGGCAATTTCCTCATTACTCTTCCATCTCTAATCTGTTCAGTCTAGACCTCCTTATCATGGACCTCATCAGAGTCAAGCAATGCTGCATGAGACTCACTTTTTTCCTTGACTTCCAATCATCAATGCTTATCCATTCTGTGTCCCATTGATGTAGAACATTGCCCAGTACTAGAAACTCAGAATGTACTAGTTTGAGATAATATTTAACAGAGTTCTTTCAACTGTCTTCAATGACTATAATCCCCAAAAGTAGATAACTATGGAAAATTCAAGAGCGAAGAATTTAGTTAAGGCCTATTTTCTGATATGTATTCCTATAGTTTATCCAATTTAAGATGTACAAGAGGTAATCAATAATGTAAGACCGGAGCACAGCAGAGAGATTGGGCTGGAAATAAAATACTGGGAATCCTCTGCATATAGAAGTTAATTGAACCCATGGGAGCTGATGAGATCACCAAGTGAAATAGAATATAGTGAAAAGAGAAGGGGGCCTTAGACAGGGTCTTGGAGGATACTCATGGTTAGTGAGCATGACGTGGATGAATAACTAGTGAAGGCTGAGAAGAGGAGTTGGGTAGATATGAAGAGAACCAGGAGAGAACTTCCATGAAAACCCAGAAAGGAGAGAAAATCTAGGAGATTGTTCTCAACAATGTCACATGCTACAGAGTGGCAAAGGAAAATCAGAATTAAGAAAAGACCACTAGAATTGGCAATTCAGAGTTCATTGGTAACCCAGATTGCTCAGAGGGTTTAGAAGAGAGTGAGGGAAGAGAAAATGGAAGCACCAACTGTAAATGGCTTTTCCAACGAGTTTAGCCACAAAGGGAAGCAGAGATATAGGTTAATAGCTAACAAGGATGGTCAGATTAAGTGAAGGATTTTTAAGGATGAGGAACACATGGCAGTGTTTGCAGGTAGCTGGAAAAGGGAGGAGATACTGAAGGTAAAAGAGAGAATTAGAATGATAAAAGATAACACTTACTGAATAAGTCAAGATGGGTTGAGATTAAGTGAGCATATAGAGTGGTTTCACCTTGGAAAAGAGAGTCTGTCTCTTCATGTGATATGGGGTTAAAGGGGATAGTAGACAAAGATATGTGAATAATATAAGATGAAAAGGAAGGAAGAAGGGAGAACACTTGGCAAATGATTCCACTTTTTTCAGTTAATATGAGATAATATCTTTAACTGAAAGACACAGGGGAAAGGATACTAGGGGAAGCTTGAGGAGGGGTAAGTTTTTGAATAGCCGCTATGGAAGCTGGGATAGTAAATCAAATAGGGAGGGATAGTATGTTTGCCTTGCCATAGAGATAACCTAGTAGAATTTGTTACATAAATTTGAAAATTTATGTAACATATTACATGTACTAGTAAACATGGTTTTGTGATTTTCTTCAGCAGCATTAAGCAGCACATGAATAAGAATGAAGGACATAGATCGTGAGAGAAGTCCAGGGCTGTGTCTTGACAAGGCATGGTTCCTCATACACAGAACATTTCCCATTGCCTTGTATAATGGCAAGCAAGCAGGTACTTAGCACCTTGTTTCAGTTGAGCCTTGCCCACAATTATATTGAGTCTTTGTTAGGAAACAGAACTTGTGAAACCCACAGGGGGAGGGACTTGCCAAAGACAGGAACAGGAAGGATGTAAGAGATGGGTGGAACAGGGTGGAGTTAATGACCAGATAAAAGGCTGAGCACAAGCTGGAGGAGTGGAACTGAGAAGGGAGTACTTGTGGTGGCAGAGTTGAGAAGGAGAAAACTTGTGATATTCCAGCACTCTGTTCTGTCTGTGTTGATTTGTGTTTATAATACTTTGTACAGAATCCCTGGGACCTTACTGGAAGCCCTGAAAGAGGATTTTCTTGTTGTCTGTCTACAGAAGTCTTAGAGGAGAGTTTTGGAAGTCCTGGGACTATACTGACTATTTGTGTTGAATTCTCAGACCTTGTTTGTGGGTCCGTGTTGATTTCACAGGTAGATAGTGAATTGACAATGTTGTGGGCAATGTGAATGAATGCTGTTTGGGCTCTGTTAAGCTTTGTCTTCCCAGAAACAAAAGCTGCAAAAGACTTGAAGGTGAACTGGACACTGAATTTCAATATGGAACCGGACAGGGAGCTGGACAGGAGCTGAGAACTGCCTACCTGTGGATCAAGGTGACAGTTTGGGTAGATTCAGGCAGGAATTGGACTCACAGATGAGGAGCCATGGAATTTGGAAGCCTACCTCTAGTCAAGATGAAAAGACCTCTCCTTGGGCACTTAGTGCTGACTGAGAAGATCATGATTTACTGTGGCCTAGGGGTAGAAGAACTTTGTATCTGTACCTTGTACCTCTTAAGGATGGTTGCATTAAGGATGATTGGAAACTAAACTTCAATCAAGAAGAAAAAAGACGTTTTGGGAAAAGGAAGCAAAATAAAAATAAAAACAGCAATAAAACTCTAGAATCCTTTTCTATGGACAAAAAGGGTCAAAGCATGGAACGGGAGGAAGAGAGCCCAGAACTCAGAACTCC
>JAQQSW010017268.1:0-11498 GCA_028646575.1 Pseudocheirus occidentalis | reverse complement strand
AAGAGAGGAGAAGAGAGGGAAGGAGAGGATGGAGTCTGAAGGGAGCGAAGAGGAAAGGAAAGGAATGTCTGAAGATAGAAGAGAGGAAAGAATGTCCAAACTTGAATTTGAACCCGGGTCTTCCTGACGCCAGGTTCATCATTCTTCACTCTACATGGATAACAATCCCAGAATGGAATAGCTTTTCTCCTCTGTAGGTAGAGTTCCATCTTACGGAAAGTCTTCAGGTATAGACTGGATGTCCACTTGGCAAATCAATCAATCAACCAATCAAATATTTATTGAGTACCTACTATGTGCTACTCTTCGGAGTATAAACACAATGGCTAAAACCATTTTTATTCACTAGGAGCTTACATTCTAAAGAGGGAGACAACAAGCACATCCGTTTAAGTACATGATGAATAAATATAAAGAGAATAAATGCACAGTAGTTCAATCCAAGTGAGTTGGAGCAAGAGGGCACTAGCAGCTGAAGCCAGCACTTATTTAAGGCTTTAAGATTTGCTAAGCTCTTCATGTATGTTATTCCATTTGATCCTTACAACCTTGTGAAAAAGGTGCTATGATTATGCCCATTTTACAGATGAGGTCACTGAGACAGTCTTGCTCAGGGTCATACAGCTAGTCAGTAGCTAAGACAGGATTTAAACTCGGGTCTTTCTGACTCCAAGAATCTTTCATATAGAAGGTGGCACTTGAGACGTATCCTGGAGAAAGAGAGGGATCCCTTAGACCACTGAAGTAAAGAATATACACTCTAGGCATGGTGGACAAATAGAGTAAAGATACCCAGGGAGGTCGGGGCAACTAGGCGGCACAGTAAGTAGAGCACCGTCCCTGGAGTCAGGAGGACCTGAGTTCAAATCCAGCCTCAGACACTTGACACACTTACTAGCTGTGTGACCTCGGGCAAGTCACTTAACCCCAATTGCCCTCCAAAAAAAAAGGCAAAAAAAAGAAAGATATTCAGGTCGGACCAACAACAAGAGTGTCATATGTAAGGAGCAGAGAGGTCAGTTTGGCTGGATTTCAGAGTACAGAAAGAGTGGCCATGGAGAGTGAGGCAAAAAAGAGCAGGGTTGTGAGTTTGTATTTCATTCTAAAGTAACAGGGAGATACTGGAGTTGATAAAGGAGGGGAATGATACGGTCGGATCTGCACCTAAGGAAAATCATTTCAGTTGGGGATGTTGAGGCATCTAGTTATTCCAACTCTTGGGCCTTTAAGTTTTCCACTGGACACTCTCAGAGTTGCTTACGCAATCTGGGTCCGTGTACTCTTTTATTTTTATTATTTTTTAAATGAATCGGTTTTATTAATCACAACTGCAACTGCTTACATTTGAAAAAGTACTATATATATGGGAGATATTGTTCAGCTTCGTGTACTTTTTAAAATATTTGGATAAATGTGCTTGAAATCATTACTTCCCTTTGTAATCTTACTATTGGGGCTTGTGCTTTTTAAAGCATTCTTCTGAAAGGAGGCCACGGGCTTCGTCAGACTGCCAAAGGGGTCTGTAAGACAGAAAAAGGCTGAGTGAATTCAGGAGAGATCGAGCATGGTGCTGTCGACCTCAGAACCAGCCCTTGAAAGTTCTTTAGGGGGCTCTAACGGGAGGAGGAGAATGTTTTAATTATACCATCCATTCTACTCTGGGTTTATAATTATTATTGTAAGAATTAATGGTGATGAATTGCAATGCACTGCAGTAAAGCAAGAGAGGGGAGGGAAGATGGCAGTGTTTTGACTCTCATATTAACAGGATCACAGCTCATTCCCCATCTGGAGTGTTTTCTGAGGGTTTGGAAGGGACTCTCCTGCCATCCATGTTTCCCTCTGCCCTCCTTCTCCTCCTCCTTCCTCTGTCTTCCCTTACTAATTTTCTATCCCTACCTCATCCTTCACCCCCCATCCCCCAAATAGATTCTGGTCTGAGAGGATGTGGCCCACAGGTTTGAAGGCAAAGGAGTTAGGGAGCTCTGTTTTGTCTTTCTAGATGAGAGGGAGAGCTTTGGCATCAGGGAGGAAGTTAAGCCTGCAGACCATCTGTTCAGTCAACAGGATTTGCCCTTGAGGATTGGAGAGTTTTCAGACCTTGGGGAGGGATAGGAGGAATGAAGTGAAGGGTGGATCCAAGAGAGACCAGGAAGATAGATGGATTGGATTCATAGAATAGCAGAACTGGGAGAGCCATTGAGATACAGAATGGCAGAGCAGGAAGGGACCTTAGGACATAGAATGGCAGAGCTGGGAGAGGCCTCAGGACATAGGACAGAGAGAAGGACTATTTGACTGGATTTTTGGTGTAGGACATTTTATCACTGAGGAGACTCTGGCCTAAGGAAGGTTAAGGAACTTGCTGAGGGTGTCTCTGGAAGTGGGTAGCTCCAGTGCTCTTTCCTCTAAAGCAGCTAGCTCCCCTTTCCTGTCCCTCAGGCCTACCGTTCACTTCAAGGTGAGATAGTCCTTGCAGCTACATCGCTCCTAAAATGAAGTCTCTCTGGCCACACATCCATTTTACAAATGAGGAAAATTAGGCTCCGGTTTCCCCATTCTCGGTCCAAGGCTCACCCTGCTTCTCCATTCATCTTCCCACTTTCTGAACATACCTGAATTGGTCTACTCAATGCTAACACACAGGGTGCTTCACACGTAATACACACTCACTCATTGCCCAGCTCTTCGTACACAAAAGCACTGCTGCATTCAGCCTGCTTGTTCCAGAAGATGGAAACCCAGGTGAGGACCAGGTCAGTAGGAGCACTGGAGGAAAGTAGATGGAAGGGAGGTGAGCAAGGCTTATTTGTCATCTCAAGAGTTCCCCTCTTTCTTCCTTCCTTTTTTTTTTTGAGCAGCTGTTACCTAATAGGCAGTTAATGATGATACAGTAAGTGGGAGATGGAGTCCTTTGGGAGAATCCATGATTTGTGTAATTGGTCTCAAAGGAGACAAAAGTATCTAATATTTACACACCAGTATTAGTCCTCTGGGAGCCTTATCTTGGCTGGAACAGAGCAGAGAAAGGCAGCTCTTTGGTGAGCCTGTCTCCTTCCATCTGATGCACCAGAAGATCTTTAATTAATGGGAATTGCTTGAGTCAGCCTGAGAGGGAGAAAGGGAAAAGATTCGATTGGGGGCGGGAGTTTTCTTTAGGCATGGGAAGATAGAGGAAAGGGTCTGGCTATATTGACTGTCTCCTTTGATTAAGAGGAAAGGGCTGAGTTAGATTCTAGGGGACCTTTGAAGATCTTCTGGTCCAGCCTCCTCATTTATGGATGACAGGACTGATGGCTGGAGGAAAAGCACCCTGCTCAAGGTTACCTAGCTAGTAATTCACTGGGCAGGGCCTTCCCCTATTCCACGGCACTCTCCCTATGCCAAGAGTGCTTGGGGATTAATGCTCCGCTCTGTTCAGGTGACAGATTTACATTTTAGCACTCTCTCTGAGCACTTTAGGCCTCTCCTGGCCCACGCTGCTCCATTTTGTATGGGAGTTATTATTGGTACACTAATCTTGAGAGTCAGGATCATGTTATATGGCACATCATCCCTATGGAAGTGGAATGGCACTCATGGTCCCTTGGGACTCCTCAGACCAAAGCGCCATTCTCAGGTCATCATTCTGCTCTGTCTCACAATTAGAATGTTAGCTCCTTGAGGGCAAAGATGGACTCATTTTTGTATTTGTACCCCAAACAATGCCTGGAACATTATAGGAACTTGTTATTTTTTTTCATTAATTCATCTAGGTGGCCCAGCAGATAGAGCACTGAGTCCTGGCATCAGGAAGACACTTAAATTCAGCCTCAGACACTTACTTAGCTGTGAGACCCTGGGCAAGTCATTTAATCTCTGTCTGCCTCAGTTTCCTTAACTGTAAAATGAAGGTAATAATAGCACCTACCTCCCAGGGTTGGTGTGAAATTCAAATGAGCTAATAATTGTAAACACTTAGCACAGTGCCTAGCACATAGTTAACACTATGTAAATACTAGCCATCATTATTATTATTATTATTGTTATTATTATTATTATTTTCATTAATTCATTTAGGTGGCACAGTGGATAAAGCATTGGACCTAGAGCCCAGAAGACCTAGGTTCAGATACTTCCTGGCTATGTGACCCTGGGCAAGTCACTTTAATCAACCACTCAACATTGATTAAGTGTCTACTGTGTACGGGGCACTATGCTAAACACTTAACTTCTGTTTGGCTCGGTTTCCTTATCTATAAAATAGAAATAATAATACCTAAGCACACCCTCCTGGTCATGGGGATCAAATGAGAAAATATCTATAAATCGATTTGCAAACCTTAATGCACTGTGTAAGTGCTACCCGTGTATGTAGCTTGATTCATCCATTCATTTGTCTCCCCAGCCCAGCACACCCAGGATTGGACCTTGCATACAGTGGACACAAAATACTTTTTGAATTGAAATTATGGTAGCCCAGGTTAGTGTTCCAACCCAACCTTCTATATCTAACAACTGATGGATGGATCATTCACTTATTCCAGCAAGAGGCATTTATTAAGCACCTGATGTGTACAGGTTAAATGAATTAGAATAAAATGTAATGAGGACACTGTTTAATAAAAATAAATAAAAAATACAATGCAACATAGATAATGTGGATTCTAGGTTTTCTAAGTCCATTTGTGGCTGGTACAGACCCAACTTTTTTTTTTAATTAATTTGATTTGAGCGCTGCTATCTTCAAACCAAAGGTTAATTGAGATCCAATATTTTCCATTGAGAGAAACTTTTTTCCCACAAAGTAGGCATTTTTTTTTCTTCAGGTGCCCTCAAAGGTAGTATCCACACAGAGGGCTCAGCAATGAGGGAATGGATTCAAGGGGAGGAAAGTGTCCTATGCCACGGCTCCGACCCTTATGTTTCTAACAGTCTTGACCCAGAGCCACACAGAAGGCAGGCAGTCTGTGCTGCCTTTGGGAGGGGACAGAGACGCTATGCAGCAGATGGCCCAGCAGTGACAAGTGTGGGCTGGGCAGCCAGGCCTGCCCCTCCTGTCCAACAGCAGCGGGAAATTGTTTGCCAAATCCCCTGCCTGGAGAGATGAGCAGTGTGGAGAAGACAAACTGGCCTGTGTTCTCTGGGCTGGCCTTAGACCCTCAGTCTCCTCACAGACCATTCCAAAGTCTGGGATTGGGAGATAAGATTTCCTTCTCACCAGGATGGGAGAATCTGTTGGAAAAAATGTTTTAATATTTAAGGTAGAACAAGGATTGAAGTTTGTTTTGGGGTTTGTTTTTGTTTTTGCTTTGCTTGAAAAGGTCCTCTGATTTTTCAAGTTGGAAAGGGACCTTTGTGTCACAATAGTTCAACTCTTTGATTTTGTAGGTAACTTGCCCAACATTAGACAGAAAGTGACTGAGGAAAGATTTGAACCCAGGACCTTGGGCTCCAAATACAGTGCTCTTTTCACTCCATGTGATCCTTTTTATTTGAATCTAGGTTCCTAGCACTAGTGGGGATCTGAGCATTTTGGGTATAACTTCAGAAGGGGTCAGCAGTCTTTCAAAAGTGGTGAACATGGGTTTTGACCCCAGGGTTGGGGGTGGCCACATCCATACTGGGGAGAAAATGATGTTACCTTGACAATTTCTTGTGGCTCCAGGGAGAGGGGTCAACTCAGGTGGGACATTTAAGTAGTAGAGCGGATTGCCCTGCCTCCACCCTGAGTTTTACTGCTAATAAATTAACCCTTTACTTCCTTGTCAAGGAATACAGTTGGCCTCAGCAGACCCGGGATTGTGTCCCTGCTCTGGTGTTTACTGGGCAGGTTACTTAGCCTTGCTGAGACTCAGTTTCCTTCCCTGTAAAAATGTGAAACCTCCCTCACAGGGCTGTTCTGGGGAAAACACTTTGTAAGCTCTCTAGAAATGTGAATTATATAAATGAATCATTTTAGTTCTAATCTGATCAGAGAAGCCTAAAAATTGCTCTTCACCTCATCCCTCCTCACCCCCAAAGCTGTGATGCCTACAGCTTCAGCCACATACCTGTGACGTGTTTTTTTCTTTTTCTTCCTTTTTTTAGGCTCCCTCGCTCTCTTTTTCTCTTCCTATATATCTCTGTCTTTGTCTCTGTGTGTGTGTTTGTCTCCCTATGTCTCTCTCTTGTGTCGTCTCTGTTTCTGTCTGTCACATCCTCTTAGAAGAGGTTGGCAGCCCCTCATAAGTGGGGTGCCAAGCCTCCGACTCCCTCCTGAAGTCCTTTGTTCCAAAGAGTTTCCAAACAAGTCCTCAGTGTGACTGAAATAAATCAAACAATACATTCTTACTGAGCACCTACTATGTGCTGAGCCCTATAGGGGATATAAAGAAATATCAATTGTACAGATCATTTGAGGGCCCTGAAGCCTAGAGCTAGAGGCTTGCAGAGCCAGAGCTGCTCAAGTATGTCATTGAATATTCCCATCAGTCACTTGGATAAGGCATAGGTGGCGTGCCTGCTTATCATATTTTTTTTAAAAGACACAAATCTGGGTGGGAGAGCTAACATACTGAATGTCAGAATCCAAAATGATTTTGACAGGCTGGAACACTGGACTGCCTCCAATAAAATGAAATTTCATAGACATAGATGTAAACTTCTATACTTGGGTTCAAAAATCAACTTCAGAAGTACAAAATGAGGGAGGTGTGGATATAAGAATTTTATCTTTAAAAAAAAAGATCTTAGGGTTCAAGTGAACCACAAGCCAAATATGTATTAATAGAGTGATTTCACAGCCAAAAGAGCTAGTGTAATCTTAGGCTACACTAATTGGAGCATGGGGAGGTGATTGTCCCCATGGGCCTTGCCCTGGTTATACCAAACCTGGAGTATTGGGCTTAGCTCTGGGGGGCCACATTTTAATAAGGACCAATTGGTGAACTGTCTCAAGCAGCACTAACCAGGCTAGTGAAGGACCTCAAAATCATGATATATGTTGTGCAGTGGACAGAGTACCAGGCCTGGAGTCAGGAAGACTCCTCTCTTCCTGTGTTCAAATCTGGCCTCAGATATTTACTGTGTGACCCTGGGCATGTCATTTCCCCCTAATTGCCTCAGTTTCCTCATCTTTAAAATGAACTAGAGAAGGAAATGGCAAACCATTCCAGCATCTTTGCCAAGAAAAACCCCAAGCGGGGTCACAAAGAGGCAGACATGATTGAAAAAACTCAGCAACAAATAAATGGTTTGAAGGAGCTTGGAATGTTCATTCTGCAGAAGGGAACGTGTGACTGCTCTCAAATGTTTGGAGGGCTGTCAGATGGGAAAGAGAACAAACCAGAATTAGGAGCAAAGAATAACAGTCCCTAAGAGGAGAATGGAAGCTTTGTGTGGGCAGACCCATCGACAGGGGAATGGGCAGCCTTGGAAAGCAGGGAGCTGCTCTTCCAGCAAAAGCTGCATGTTGGTTAGGCTGTAGAAAGATATTTTGGTTCAGGTACTGGTTGAACTAGATGGTCCCTGAGGGCCCTTCCAACTCTTAAGATTTAATGAGCGTTGAGTCAGAAAGGAAATCTCGGAGCTGAGACAGACCTGAGAGGTCGTAAAATCCAACCCCCTCCTTTTGGAGATGATGAAAATGACCCAGAAAAGGAAGGGGACTTATCCAAGGTCACCCAGGTGGTAGGAGAGCTGGTAATATGATCAATATTTCAGTATAACACAATCCCTTCCCTCAAGGAGTTCTGGTTGGGAACATCACACACACACACACACACACACACACACACACGACTAACAATAGCAAGCTGTAACTGGTCATGAATGCCATATGAGTGGTATAGACAGTCAAGATTATGATGAAAATAGCGATGGATGTAGAGTCAGAACCCACGTGTTCAAATCTGGACTCTGCTGATTATACCCATGTACCCTTGAGCAGTTCCATAATTGTCTCTGGGCCTCAGTTTGCTTTTCTGTAAAATTCGTGGGTTAAACTTGAGGGTCTTTCGGGCACCTTCCATCTCTTAAGATCCAGTGAGCATGAAGCCCCTCCACCTTTCCAAGGGCCCTCCCCTTTCCAAGGGCCCTTCCCTCCCTGTTTTTAGAGGTTCCCATGGCCTTTGAAGAGTCCTTCACTCCCACCCACCCCCAGACACCTCGTTTCTCTCCCTACTCCTGGCATCATCCTGGGTTGCATCCCTAAATAAGGCATCTCCCAGCTTGGGTGGGGGTAGGGCGAATTCTCATTTTCTAAAGAAAGCTTTTCCTGCCTCCTTGGGTGATTAGCCCCTGAGCTCCCAGATGCATAGAGGCAGAGCTCGTCTGGGCTTCTCCACACCTGCAGCATCTCCCAGGGGCTCCTTGCGAAGCTTGTGTCAGCAATGATATCTTATTAACCTCCTGCCGCTACCTCCCCTCGCCTCGGAAAGGCTGGAGGCCCGGCCGCTAAAACTCTTCCAGCCGGGGTCCCCAGTGGTAGGGAAGGCAGGCAGGCTCTTCTCCCCAAAGCAGCCCCAGTTAATTAACTCGGTTGGAGAAAGAGTGAACGCTTCTGTCACCCCTGCTGAGGGAATGAGGTGCTCGCTCAAGAACTGCCTTCCCGCTCGCTCTCGGGCTGCTGTCCCTTGATAATTAGGCTTCCCCAGACGCTGGGCTGCCTTCCTGCTCCGGCTTCTCCAATCAGACCCTCCAGCTCTGCGGAGCTCCTGAGATGGCATTGTGATGCTAATGGTTGTCTAAGCAGGCCTCGGGGGCCAGGGCCCAGGGTGAAGGCTTGGCATGTGGGTCACACTCGGGTCACGCTTCAAAGGATGCCAGCAGGGTCGGGGGCCTGCAAGATGGAGGGTGGAGACTGGAAAATGGCTCCTGGGAGGAATGATACAGATCCGGCCATTAGAGCCAAAGGAGGCTTTGCAGAAACAGGAGTGAGTGTAGATTGGAAAGTGTAGACACTGTCCCCTTTTTGCAAACAAGGAATTGGGGTTTGGGTAGCTGAAATCCAAGGATGGGAAGGGATTGCCCCCAAGGCCACCCAGCTACTCGCTCAGCAGTAGGACTGGGTCTCCAATCCCAACTCCCAGCTCCCTTGGGGCTGTATATGGCAAGAGCTCCTGCCTTTAGGGTCAGATGGAGCAGAGCTAGAATCTGACCTCTGTTGCTAACTAATCCAAGGAACACACGTCCCCTCCATGTACCTCAGGCGTCTCACCTACAAAATGATACACTTTCTCACATCTTTTCCAACTCTGACATTATATGACTTTATCCCTGAAGCTCAGAAATACCCAAGGTCACATCTGGTCCTGGACACTTCCTAGCTCCAAGTCGATGATTCTCTGATTTGCTTTGTGACCCTGGGCAGGCCACCCAAGTCTGGATTTCCTCCTTTGTATGATGGAAATAGTAATAGTATCACCTACCATCCGGGGTTGTGTGAGGTTCAATGAGACAGCGTATGTAAAGTAAATTGGACATGGGTAACCTATACCCTCTAGCTTGCTGTCTTGGGGAAGGAGGGAGAAAAATTTGGAACTCCAAATCTTTCCAAAAATCAGTGTTGAAAATTGTCTTTATATCTAATTGGAAAAAATAAAATACTATTGAAAAAGTGTATTGAAAGCCTTAAAGTTATAGAAATGTCAGTTATATTATTATTAGTATTAAAAGCATAGAGAAGCTATGAGGAAGGGCAGTCCTCTGGCTGCTGAGGAGTCTAGGCTATAGGTTATAGGTCACAGTGGGGAGGTTGAACTTGTCTGTTACAATTGGTTTCTTCCTTTCTCCTGCTACCATGTTCTTCTTGGACTATGATGACTAGGCTAACATAATCCTTTGTCCCTAAAGCCACGTTGTTCCCCTCTGGTAAAGTCATACCAATGAGCATTTAATTAATGCCCACTATGCACCAGGCTCAGTGCTAAGCACTAAGAAAGGCAAAAATAGGCCTTGTACTTGAGGAATTCAGGGTCCAATGGGGGAACCAACGAGGTACAGAAAAAGATCTATATCCAGGATAAAGCAGAGCTCATCTCAGAGAAAAGGCCACTGATAGAGATCTGGAAAGATTTCTTGCAGGTGAGATTTCAACTGAGACTTGAAGGAAGTCAGGAAAGCCAAGAGGCAGAGATGGGCATGGGGATAGCCGTAGGAAATGCCTAAAGCTGGGAGATGGAGTGTCTTGTCTGGGGAACAACAAAGAACAGGATCTTCACTGGATGGCAGAGTATGGAGGTGAGAAAGGTGTAAGAATATTGGAAAGGTAAGAAAAGGCCAGATTATGAAGGGCTTTAAAAGCCAAAGAGTTTTGTATTTGTTCCAGAGGCCATAGGGAGCCACTGGGGTTCACTTTATGGTGTGGTGGAGAGGGGTAATATGGTCAGACCTTTGCTGTAGGAAGATCAGTTGAGCAGCTCGGTGGATGATGGATTGGAGTAGGAAGAGACTTGAGGCAGGACAACTAACCAGGCGTGAGATGATGTGTGAGTGTCAAAGGAGAGAAGCGGGTGGATATAAGAGATGTTGGGATGGTAGAATCTATAAGATTTGGGTACTGATTGGATATGGGGGGAGGTCATGATGGAGACTGAAGAGCCAAGGGTGGTGCCTAGGTTGAGAGCCTGAGTCAGTGGGAAGATGGTAGTAATCTTGACAGTAATAGGACAGTTGGGAAGGGAGGGATGTGGGGAAAGATGATCATTGAATCCCTGGGAGCTGATGAGGTCACCAAGAGAACACCTGTCCTGACAAAAGTATTGAACCATCACTTTTTCTTTTTAGCCTTTGAAAATGAGTGTAATGTAAAAGCTGAAAAGTAGCTTACAGAATATAGATTTCTTACGTCAACTTGGGCATGTCAAGGACATAATGTGCTGAGACTTTTGATAATCTCTCAGGAAATCCTTGTCAAGAAGTGGAAGAGAAAGGGCAGGTAGGTGACATAGTGAAGAGCACCAGCCCTGGAGTCAGGAGGACTTGAGTTCAAATCTGACCTCAGACACTTAATACTTACCAGCAGTGTGACCTTGGGCAATTTACTTAACCCCAGTTGCCCTGCCTTCCTCCTTCAAAAAAAAAAAAAGACCAAAAAAAAAAAAGGAGAAGAAAGAATAGTGCCCTTAGGGCTTTGTTTCTGGGTATAAAAGAATGAGATAGGTCAGGCAAGGTTGGCTTTTTAAGGGGGGCGCCAAAGAGAAGACCCCAAAAGGTGTGAGAAGCAGGACCAAGGGAAGAGCACTAACGTACTCTAATGGGGCGGAGAATGGAATCTGCCAGAAATGTCACTAGAAAGCCTTAGGGACAGTAGCTTTAGGAAAATGAGAGACCACCATGGTCCAGGATTCCTGGCTCTGTACTTTAGGGCATATCCAGAGTCACAGCACCTGGATCAGCACAGTCCAAGATACCTTTGGGCTCATAGGATCTCAGGTGTTTGATAGGGAGATGAAGAGCTCTGCTTAGGCAAACCTGAGTGGTTCCTTCACCCCAAGGTCATTGGCAGGAAGACACCAATCGGTCAAGAAACTGGAAGT
>JAQQSW010017266.1:0-11499 GCA_028646575.1 Pseudocheirus occidentalis | reverse complement strand
GGTGAAGGTTTTGAGATGTGCTGGACCCTGTGAACTTCAGTGTGTACCAGGAACTGCCCCGAGGACTGGACGAGAACCTGGGAGCACTCTACCTCTGAATCCACGCTTGTTTGGTGGATTCAGGTGGGAGCTGGGACCATGGAAGAGGATCCAGGGAATCTGAGAGACCACCCTGAGTCAAGATGAAGAAAAGGCTTCTCCTTGGATACTGAACATGTGATGAAACTTAAGTTTACTAGACAATGAGAGGTGGAGGATTTGTGTAATTTTCTAATGATTGTATTTAGTGATTAATGATACTTAATAATTGTGAATCTGGATAGGTGACTGATTAAGTTAACTTATGAGTGGAAGACTGACTTGCATTGTGAAATGATCAAATGATTAAGTAAGGAAGTTTTCCCCCTTAGGGAAACCAGATGATTATTCGTTTGTTCTTTGTTCTAAATACTGTGGTCACTTTGGTGAAAACTATGTGGCCATTCTAATGTTAAGCTGTTATGAACACTATATTGTGATTTTTTGTAATAAGATGTAATGTTGTGAATATTATATTGTGATTTGTTGTGAATGTTTGCCCTGATTTGTAATGGAATAAATGGAGTGTTCAATATACTATGTAATCAGAACTTCAAAAGCTGTTGACAGTAGCATTCTTTTGGGAAGCTGTTTGTGCATGTCATTACAGAGTCCTCCATCACAGGAGGTTCTCAATGGGAGGCTTACATGGCTCCTCATCAGGGATGTTACTTTGTTAGGGTGTGCTTACCTTCAAGAATGTAGAAAAGAAAAAATGTTTAATGTGTCTTTCAAAGGAGTAGAGAGAATAATGGAGCCTTAGGGAAAGAATGTACCCGAACAGCAAAAAGCAAAAGGTCATCAATTATACTAATAGACAAGCTAGCAACCTTGACTGGACAGGATGCCACACAGAAACAAAGTACCACAACAGTCCAGGGAGCTTTTCAGAATCACAGAATCTCAGAGGTCAGCTACTCTACAGTAGGTACTAAATAAGTGAACAGTCACTGAACAGAAAGGGACAGAACATCAAAATTATCTATTTGCCAACTCTGCTTCAGAAAATTAGTAAGCATAATTTCTTGGAAGCAATAAATACAACTGATCTGAATTCATTCTCAGATAAGAAGGGGAAATAAAGAACTTAAAAGGTAGATGTTGTACAAACTAAATAATAAAGGACTGCTGCTAGTACATTGTGCTTCCTGAAAGGTATGGAAAAATTATCTAAATTAATTTATCTCCTAATCACCTAAGGCAATGGTTCTCAAACTTTCTAATGCCTCGACACTTTAATAGTTGTATGTGGGTGTGTCTGCATGTGAGCAGACCAGCCTGCAAATGAACAGAGGAAGTTCCCAAGACCATTGGAAATATGTGTTTTCCAATGGTCTCAGGAGATCCCTGTGTCCCCTGTGAAAGGGCCGTTCAGTACCAAAGGGGTTGAGACCCACAGGTTGAAAACCACTGACCTAAGGACTCAGACCCATTGGATGATTACCATTCCTGCTGTATTTCCAGTAAGAATTAGTGACATATTTAAGGTTTCCTCTCACCCTAATTCATCTTGAAATCTGTAACTGGTAAGAGCAAAGCAAGTTTTGTTCAAAATCTAAAACTGTCATTGGCTGATTTTTGGAATACATGTAAGCATTAAAAATACAGAATCTGTGACTGTAATGTTAGAGCAAATTAAAGTATAGAATCATAGGATCAAAAATCAAGGATTTTGGTTGAGAATTGTACTTTAGAAACCATGGAATTAACCTCATTTTAAAAAGGAGGAAATGGAGGGTGACCTGCCTATCCAGACAGTAAAGATGGGTAGAGTTTGAATCCAGGTCCTTTGATTTCTCATTCAGCAGCCTTCTTGCTGTACCATGGTGGCTCTTTCAGTGTTTATAAAGCATTCTGTAAACTGCTGGTATAATGAAGTATATATTTTACAGTAAAGAAAAAGAAAATACACATACATACCTTGTTCATCTGAAGGTTTTGCAGTTGTTGTTGCCAGGTAAGTATGGTTTCTAACCTGCAAATCCAAATATTGATATTTCCAATTAAAACAGATTTTCCTACTCCCCTAATAAGAATACAAAGTGTAGAACTCAGATCCTGAAGAAGATCTTTGATGAGGCGAGGATTTTGCTGGTCATCCAGAACTGGAAAAAATAGAGACAGTGTAAGACTTAGTGCTGGAGTTAATCATCAATTTAAAATCTTTCAAATTTTGCCACAATTTTGAAAAAGCATTGCTTCTGAGATAACATCACATGGGAATAAAATATGATAGTTTTCATGACTGCCTAGTGTAAGTTTTATTTTGAGGGAGAGGCAGAGTAGTTTAGAGGGAATTTTTACAATTTTTTTTTAAAAAAAGCAATCTAGTATTTCAATATGTTAATTACTTTAACCTTGTGAATGAAAAACAATGTAACATTTAAGTGTCATGTATAATTTTAATCATAGATTTCTGCATATGTATGCTTGTTCAGTCATTCAATTCATATCTGGCTCTTCATTCCCTCATGGCCTGCACTATCCAAGGGATTTTCTTGGCAAACATACTGGAGGAGTTTACCATTTTCTTCTCCAGTGGATTAATGCAAACCAAAATTAAGTGACTTGCCCAGGGTCACACAGCTAGTAAGTGTCTAAGGTCATATTTGAATGTGGGCCTGTCCATGCCCGCTGCTCTCTATACACTGAGCCATCTAGCTGTCTCACTATGTGCATTTACCAAGGAATATTTACATGGGCATACTTATATGTATAGCCATTACCTGACAAAGAATTTACTAATTAATCTCAGGAGTATCTGCTACCTAAACAAACAAATTTCTAGATTTTCTAATGTGTAAAATGAAAAACTGACAGAGCTGATAATTTTTCCTTGTTAGGGCATTAATAAGGAGCTATCTATAGGAGGTAAAACATTTTCAAAATTTAAGGAATAAATCGCTTATTATCAGAATACTTTGCTTGATACAAATGCCATAAATAGAAAAACATGAAACATTTAGAATGAAAAGATTTATGTAAAATTTCTATCTAATACAACTCTCACTTTAACAACCGATATAAGCAGTATATACATAAAATTACATCACAGAAAAAAGTTTTTTGAGATGAGCCTCAACACTAACATACCAATCATTCTTACCCTTTTGAACGATTTTGTCCAAAATGTTAAAGTAATTTTTTTGTGCTGCTCCACTTAATGAAGTTAACTGAGATTTTGCAATTAGCTGCAGGAGCTTTAAAAGAAAAAGAAAACAGGATGTAAAGCTATTCAGTAAAGAAATACAAATTATAAAACCATGAATTACATATTTACAAAATGCTAATATGTTGCTGTAACATTTAAATGCCAGCCTACCAAAAAATTTAATATTTATGAAGGCTCAGACTTAAATCTAAAAGGTGTTTTGTGTAATCCATGAGAAAGTAGCCTGGGTATATTAATGTTTACCTCTGGCCAGTGGGGACAATAAAGAAACTTTGGGGAAGGAGTGTTTCTGAATAGTAAAAAGCTTCTAATCTATATGAATTGAGAAGATCTGTGTTCAAATTCTGACTTAATAATTTTGTGATCCCTTAGTAGGTAAATTTCCCTTTCTGAGTCTAAACTGATTTATATGTAAAACTGAAGTAGTATATATCTTGAGTTATTAACTTTTTTTTTTCATGGACTGCTTTGGCAGCCTTGTAGAAAACTGAGAATAATTAAAGGAACTGTTAAATTTTCATTAGCGGATAGTGAAAATAAAGTGTAATTTTTTTCCCCATCTAAGTTAAAAGGCTCTCTGAAATATATCCATGGACCCCACGTTAAGTAATCCTGAGCTAGACGATATCTAGGGACTATTCCTATTTTGCCAATCAATGAGTTTATCAATTATGGGCACTTGGTTAGGGAAAAGTGGGGAGCCTTTGAAGCTTTTCAACAGCAGAGAGAGGTCTCTAATGGGAAGTGGTAGGCCAAGACAACACTGAAACTCCAACTTCTCCCTACCTTGATAACTGGGGACTATAAATTACAGGGTCCTATTTTAGTGGTAAGGGATAAACTCAGTTAAAGGAACTAGCAGTATTCTGCATCAAGGAAAACAAGTCTTTTGGATTTTTATAGAATCAAAGAATCTCAGAGTTGCAAAGGATTTGAAAGAACAACTAGTCCAAACTATAACTGAGAAAGAATCTCTTATATGACAGACATACTAGACAAATGGTCAACCAGGGCTGGGATTTTTTTGGAAGAATTTTAGTGAGGTACAGCCCAATACCACCTGAGGCAAGCTATTCAATTTTTGAATAGCACTAATCATTGTTAATTTTTTTTCCTTTTCAACAAATCTAATCTGCCCACTGCTCCTTTCACTTAAAAGAACACTTAAGCCCGTGAATTCATTACAGATGACCCTGTCCAATACTCTGGTTCTTGAGGGGTCCCTGAACCCCCTCAAATCACATCACTGCTTTCATTTGGTGGCCTTTTAAATACTTAAAGGATCACAGATCTAGAGCTGGAAAGGCCAAATCCTTCATTTTACATTTGAGGAAACTGAGGCCCAGCAAGATTAAATTATTTGCTCAAGGTCATGCAAACCTTGGGTGGGATCTGAAACTAGGTTCTTTGACTCTAGAGCCAGCGCTCTTTTCAAACACACCCAGAGTGTCCTCAAGATTTCTGTTCTCTAGACCTCTCTCTTTCTCTTTCTCTCTCTCTCTGTCTCTCTCTCTCTCTGTCTCTCTGTCTCTCTCTGTCTCTCTCTCTGTCTCTCTGTCTCTCTCTCTCTCTCTCTCTGTCTCTCTCTCTGTCTCTCTCTCTCTCTCTGTCTCTCTCTTTCTCTCTCTCTCTCTCTCTGTCTCTCTCTCTCTTTCTCTCTCTGGCTCTCTCTCTCTCTTTCACACACACACACACACACATCTAGAAACCCTGTTAAAAAAGGAACTCAGGCTTGTTTGCTATCTCTTTTAGAGCTGTTCACTGATCATCTACTCAATAATACATACTAGAATTTTGTCAAAAATCAAAATCAGCCCCCACTACTCTGTGGTTTGCAGTCTGCTCTTTTGTGCTCTTTTCTCCTGTTTGAAAATGGGAACAAAGTTGACCCTTCTCCATTTCTCCCATATTGCTGATGATCTTTCACAGGTTATTGGCACTGGTTCAGCAATCAAATCTACTAGAACTTTCAGTACTCAGGGCTGTAGTTCATTGGCGCCTTGAGATCAGAGCTCATCAAAGGTGCTCTCTTATTATTTCCCTTACTGATTCTGGAGATTAATGCTTTACCATCCATTTCTGTTCTGTTTTATCCTGGCCAGATAATTTTTCTTGGCAGGAAAAACAGAAGCAAAATCTCATTTATTCAGTTCAGCAGGTTTGTTATAGAAGGCCATTTGACAGACAAGTTGGTGACTGCTTGTCTTCAATTGGCTAACAGTTCACATCAGCTTCTGCAACTGAATTATTGCTACGTTTTACTTCTGTAAAGTCAAAATGCCATCTTTCCTCTCTCTTTGAGATAAAGTGAATATTGCTTACTATTGATTGTTCTTTGGAAGTGCAGCTCACTCTACCAGTTGGCCCTGGGTATACTTGTTATGTTAATGAATATGCTAAAATTCCTGGCCCACTACTCTGACAACAGATGCCCTTGTGGTATGAAACCTTTTTTCTCATTTTCCCTCTGGAATGTAGAATTAAGTACTGAATTAAGTCTTCCTATGAGGTTGTAGTTAGCTACCAAAAATACTTTGCATTTCTTAGGCTTGATAATTTCCATTAGTTCCCTTAAAAGCCTAAGTTCACTTTTCACCCACCTTTTCTATATCTCCCTGAAGAATTAATCAATCAGTCAATAAACATCTATCAAGCACCTACTTTGTTCCTGGCATGGTGCTAAGTGGGGGGATACAAAGAGAGGCAAATGATAGTCCCTACTCTCAAGTAGCTCACAATCTATTGGGAGATAAAACATGCAAAAATATATATAAAAGAAGCTATACACAGGAAAAATAGTAAATAACAGAAGGGAGGCAATAGAATTGAGAGGGATTGGGCAAGTCTTCCAGTAAAAGACAGTATTTTAGTTGGGACTTAAAGGAAGCCCAGGAGATCAGTGGGCAGAGCAAAGGAGGAATAGTGTTTCCGGCAAGAGGGACGGTCAGAGAAAATGCCAGAGAATCATCTGTGACCTGCTCTGCAAAGACCTACAGTGAACGTCAGACTATGCCCTTTCTCTCCCTCTCCCTCACATATTTTATGGCTTTTGTCACATCTCTGCTTCCCAATTCTGCTCTTACAAGTTCTTGCTGGTAAGTAAAAATCAGAACAGTTTCCTCCCCACCCCCCGATTGATTTCTTTCCATCTGAAGGATGAAGTTAATGGAATCCTGATATAGCTGCCCCAAGACCCAGTATTCTAAATTCCTTATAGACCCCAATTAACAGCAGGCCCACTGATCCTATGTAGCCATGTTGTCCACCCTTCAGCACCCAACTCAATATCCTAACTTCTTCATAACAGCAGGTATGTCCGTGAACTCATATGTCTCACAGAACAGCAAGAATGTCCATGTGATGTGATCCCAGTCACTGCTTCTAGCCAGCCACTGCCCCTAGATCCATTCCTCATATTTCCCACAGAAACAGCAGGTGTGTCCATGTACTCAACCACAACCACATTCATCTGATCTCAGACAGGACTACAATACTCAGCCAATCAGAAAGCAGCACCACCACATATAGGATGTGGGCCCTAAAGTATGCACCTCCACAGTAAGAGCAAAAGCTATCTTTTAGATTAATTTATGATGTAGAGAGACTTATTATAATATCATCATTCATACGTATCCTCCCAGATGGGTTTTTCTGTATACATTGTGGGTAACTGCATACACAGTTCCAATGAGGTTGGGATCACTCTGCTATTACCTAATCCCTTAACAAATTCCTCCTGTCTTTTTAATATCCATAATTTCTTCTATGTAATTGCATCGTTATCCTATAAAATCTATCTATCTTTCTCTGGAGTTGCAAGTTCCTCTTGGAACATAACTCACTCCATGAGGGGCATCAATCTCAATAAATGCCTATCCTGGATTAGAGGTGGTCTCACTCTGAATTCTTTGAGATGGTTCCACCACATCATGAAATAGCAACAAAGTTTCCTTTAAAGAAGGTCAGATGCCTGAGAACTATTTTATTTTCAGCCTTTTTCTCTTCCTGTTGGGTTTTGTTGGTAATATAGAGAAGTGCTGATTATTTATGCGGGTTTATTTTATATCCTGCAACTTTGCTAAAGTTATAACATCATATCATCTGAAAAGTGATAGTTTTGTTTCCTCATTGCCTGTTCTTACTCCTTAAATTTCTTTTTTCTCTTGTCTTTTGCTATAGCCAGCCTTCCTAGTACAGTACTGAGTAATACTAGACATCTTTGCTTTAACTGTTTTTACTGAAAAAAGGCTTCTCTTTTATCTCCATTTCAGCTAAAGCTTGTTCTTAGTTTTAGATAAATACAACTTATAATTTTAAGAAAAGCTCCATTCATCCCTATGCTTTTAATAGGAATGGATAATTTTGTCAAAAGCTTTTTTCTACATCTCTTTGTATAATATGATTTGTGTTTTTTGTTGTTGTTATTGATTTGGTCATTTATGCTTAGTTTTCCTAATACTGAACTAGCTCTAAATTCCCAGTATAAATCCCACCTGGTCATAGTGTAGTATGATCTTTGTGATGTGCTGCTGTAATCTTGCTACTTTATTTTATTTAAAATTTTTGCATCAAATTCATTAGGAAATCTGGTCTATAGTTTTTTTCCCCCTGTTTTTGCTCTTCCTGGTTTAGGTAACAAAACCGGATTTGCCTCACAGAAGGAATTTGGTAGGACTCCTTTATTTATTTATTTATTTAAAACAGTTTATATAGTATTTGAATTGTTGTTTAAGTGTATGGTGGATTTCACCTGTAAATCCATCTAATCTTGAGGATTTTTTCCTTGAAGAACTCATTTATGACCTGTTCAATTTCTCTAAGACAGGGTTATTTCTGCTTCTCTCAATTTGGGAAATTTCTATTTTTGTAAAAATTCATCCATTTCACTTAGATTGTCAGTTTTATTGGCATCAATCTTCATTAGGAAAATTGATCTACAGTTTTCTTTGATTCTGCTCTCTTTGGTTTAGGTTTTAAGGGCATATTTGTTTCATATATAAGAATCAGACAGGAAGTCATTACCTTTTTTTTTTTCAAATAGTTTATCCTTCAGTGTTTAGTAAAACTTGCTTGTTAAATCCATGTAATCCTGGTGACTTTTTCTAAATGAGTTATTTAAGTATTTGAGAAATTAAGCCACTTAAGATTTTTGAAAGAATCACATGGTTTGACCTGTGCTTTGGGAATAAGATTAGCAGCTGTGTGAAGAACAGACTAAAGATGAGAAAGCCTGGAATCAGCGAGATGAAGAGCAAAGTGGCCAATAGTTGAGGTGAGAAGTGATGATGGCCTGAACTAGGTTGGTAGTCTTTTGAGTGCTAGAAGGAGAAAAATGTGAATTGCTGTGAACTGATAATATGTGGCAACTGAACAGACATGCATGGGGAATGAAGGAGAGAGAAGAGTCAAGACTGAGTCTAGGGTTGTAAAATTAATAATGTTTGTCTTAAGACAAACAGAAAAGTTAGGGGGAACAGTTTTAAAGGGAAAGACAATGGTTCTATTTTGGACATGTGGCAGTAATAATAGCTAATACTTATGTAGTACTTATTATGTTCCAGGCACTGTGCTAAGCACTTTACAATTATTTTCTCATTTTGCCTTCACAACAGCCCTGGGAGATAGGTTCTATTGTTGTCTCCATTTTAAAAAAATGAGAAACTGAGGCTTGCCCAAGGCCACACAGTTAGTATCTGAGGCCAGATTTGAGTTTAGGCTTTCCTGACTTCAGGCCCAGTACTCTATGTACTGTACCATATATTGGAAGATATGAGCTCTCTATTTATATGGAGATATACTGACAAAAGCAAGCATTATGATGGACTAAACAAAACTGACCTGCTAATTTTAAATATCGTTTTTGTTATTACTAAAAATATTTTTTAATTTAAAATTTTCTGAACATTTGTAATACCCTATCATCAAAGTCCCTATACTGGTTGTTTTTTAGCTAATTATATAGTATGTCTCAATATAGCAACCAAAAATAAAAATCACTAATTGTTTAAGCAGCCTCATGTTTAAAAAATGGTTTCTGCTGCCACCAAAAATATGAATTGATAATTTATCTGGTGAGAGAGTCCAATGCTGTCTTATATATCTAATGGATACTTTAAAAATAAGAGCTCATGAAGAAGATGGAAGAAATGGTTCAGCTCAAAAGCTAATCCAAACCTACACTCATAGTGTTTCTATTTCTGGTAGGTCACATAAAATGCCATGTCTTCCCAAAGGTGGAAACTTCTCTTTTTTTGAGAGGAGCTTGCCATTAATTCTAAGTATTTTAGGTAATTATGGTATCCCCTCTGATGTAATGGCAGTAAAGATGAGAGATTATTCTTTATATAATCAGATTTTCCCAAGTTCATCTACTATGTATTTAATTCCTCTCAAAAAGAAGCCTGTAGCTTCAGTTTGTCTCTTCTGTAGTCTAATAGAAATGGTCAGGGGTGGGTAGGTAGAGCAGTGACTGAAGCACTAGTCCTGGAGTCAGGAGGAGCTGAGTTCAAATTCGACCTCAGACACTTAACACTTACTAGCCATGTGATCTTGGGCAAGTCACTTAACCCCAATTGCCCTGCCATCTCCCCTCCAAAAAAAAGAAGAGAAATTGTCAGAATTTAAATTTGTGTTACCTTTTAAAGCTGTCCAACTTCAAATACAATTGTGAGTTTAAGTGGATATAATGTTGACACATGGGTAAAAGAAACTGCATAAAATGTAGTGTACATTATAAAAGAGCTAATGTGCTGTTCAGTAACCAAATCCTCATAAAATCATTAATAAAAACTAGCAAAGAGGCACTGGCCCACATGGTCAGTATTTATAGAAAATCAGAAAAGTAAATTTAATGAAGAATTAATCAGGTCTAATGTTAACAATATAGCACATAGGTTCTTATAGCATTTGTAACTTTTCATAAATCAGTGTTTTCAATTTTCTGATCCTTATGGAGTGTTACTATCACACACATGTATATACAAACATGTATATATACATACATATGTGTATATACAAACACTATACATGTATTAATATACATGTTAATTAATGTATAGTATACATAATATCTATCCAACATAATCATCAATCTGATTTTGCTTGACTTTTTTCCTACACTATATTAGAACTATGAGGTAAATTCTTTTCAACACTACTCAAGTCAGTCTGTCAAGTTATAGTAATGAATATAATAATGAAGAAAGATTCCTCTTAATTCAGAACTTTCCAATTTAAAAAGTTCATGGAAAACTTGGAAGAGGAGGGTAGAATGGTAATCCTCAAACATGAATTTTAAAAGCTAGTAACTACTAGTAAAAGGGGCAGAATTTATTGATCCTATGGAAAATAAGGCTTAAAATTCCCATAAATATTTGTTCAAGGAAGATAGGAACCAACTACTCTATGCTTCAGACCGAATAAGAAATAATTTAATGAAGCAGAAATAATTTAACAAATAGAAAGAACTTTCTACCAATAAAGACTATTAAACAGAATGATTATCAAGGAATAAATGCAGACTGCATCCTCTCAAAGCCTCAGTTAATGATTTCATGAATTGTAGCAGAAAGTACTGACAAGTTTCTTCCAAATTAGCTAGGCTGATCCTTGTAAAGATACAATCTGTCCCAAGACCCATCCTAAAAACCAAGAGATTCATAGGAATGTTCTGCTGACTTTGTTTTTGCTAGATCATGTGCACACACTAGAGTAGGTGAGAAACTTTTCTTAGGGATGATGCAGGTCCCCAAATTTCAGGAGGTGGGGGATGAGAGGGAAAGCACCTATCACTAAGGGACTAGAAAATGAATCTTCTAGGGGGCGGAGCCAAGATGGCGCGTAGAAGCAGCAAAGCACCGCAGCTCCCACACAAACATGCTAAAAAACTCATAAAATGGGACTCTAAACAGATTTTCAAGCTCAAAAACTCTCCAAAAGACAGAAAGCACATCTGTTGCTACAGGCAGCACAGCAGGTGGGGCTCTTCATAGCACTCTGGGAGCGGCAGCCGAAACCCGGGCCAGATCAAGCCCTGGGGCATCGGGCGGGGAGCCACGTCTATAGGAGAGCAGATTGGCTGCACTGGAGGCACAGTTACCACATTTATCAGGCCAGAAGAAAAAAAGGCTAAGAGAAAAGTCAGTGGATTTTGCTAACTCGGGAGGAGAAGAACGGGTCTCGCCAAACTGCTCCCAGGGCAAGGAAGCAGTGGGAGGTGGCTGCAGCAGCAGGAATGGCTGAAAGCAGCA
>JAQQSW010017265.1:0-11499 GCA_028646575.1 Pseudocheirus occidentalis | reverse complement strand
TAGGAACTGGTCTTATGATTTCATTGGCACAGGGAGCTCTGGCTGGAGAAAACTCTACCAAATGCAGGTCAGTAGCTTCTCTGATATTTATAGGCTTGCAGAGCTGTTTGGGGCACTGAGTGGTTAACTGGCTCACACAGGGCAGCACAGCCAATATGTATCAGAGGAGAATCTTAAACCCAGAATTTTCTGGTTCCAAAGCCAGCTCTCTATCCACTGTGAAATGCAGTTATCAACAAAAATAAGCTTTTGTTTTTACCCAAAGAAAGGCCTTCCCCAATATCCCTGCTGACTTCATCCATCCTAAGTCAACTAAATTATCTTCTGTTTTCATCTCATTAAAGACCTGACAGTTGTGATGGAGTATATGGATGAAAGACGCCTCACTCCCAGCAACTGAGTTTTGTAAGAGTGTACCTTAGTGTTGCCCTCCACCCCCACCCATTTCCCTCATCCTTCAGTGGCAGGCCTTCCCTCTAAGCCATGAGCATTTTTCTTCCATAACAATTTGCATATATAATTACAACAAGCACTTCAGGAATTGTTTGCTGAAGGCTCTGGGTAAATACTAATTATCAGTAATTTTTTAAAGCATAGCTATTAGAAAGAGCCAGAGAAGGCTGGGAGGGCTGCTTAGGAGGGAAAGCATGTTTGCCCAGGCAAAATGAGACATCTTGCAACTTTCCTGCTACCCATGAAATGACACCATTTGCTTTGCTCACAGCACCAGCCCTAAGAAAGAGAAGGAAGGCCGGCACTCCCTGCAAGATGGGCCAGGCCAGTGGAGACCAAATGGCTGAGCTCCGAGGACAGCAGGCAGAACAGAGAGCATTCCACCCCCAAAGTTTACAGATAGTGAAACCTGCCAGATGTTCTTAGTATATCCAGTGACAGGTCAAAATATGTTCCTGTAGAATGTTATTTGGCCAAGTTAATTCTGCAGGTTGTAAAACACCCCTGGAGGCCTGTCTCCCTCCAAGCAACATGTCAATAAATCCTCTGCCTCCATTCAGAGACTGAGAGGGGAAAATTGGCTTCTGTTTGGTCCTTGGATTTGGGAAATCCTTTATTCTCGCGGTCTCCTTTGGACTGCTCTTAGTGGTGACCTCTCTTTCTGGCTGGCTGAACTACTTTCTGTCTCTCTGGCGTGTCCCATTTAAGCAGCTCTCACAGGCAGGCTGGCTACATAGACATTGTGCTCCCAGAGAATCTAATCACAACACAATGTGCCATCATCAAGAATGTCTCTTAGCCTAACTGCCCACAGCTGGGGGGAAGGGAAGGCGAGAGAGGCTGAAAGCCCATTAAAGGGGAAAAAAAAGAGAAAAGGTGAGTGGGAAGTAGGATTGCAATTTTCCCAGGGGCACAGAATGGATTTGGGCTTTTATCCAGAATGCTCCATCTCACTGAGGCTGATGCGGAGGGGGCCCTAGAGCTGTTGAATCCCCCTTGGCCCAGAGTGCCTCGTGGCCTGGATTAAAGTGAGGCTTTGGATGATGTTCAAAATGCACAGAGATTTTTTCGTTTAGGGAATGTGGAACTGCTGTTGATAAAAATCAGAAATGAAGGAGCATCCGAAGTCCCATGTCTTATGAGCCACCCAGGAACCTCAGTCATGTGTCTTTTGACTTGGACCCCCAAGCTTAGAAATACTTAATTACAGAACTGCTATTTAGAAAATAAATTCCTCGTAAAGGATCATAGGATTAAAAATTAGAATGGACCTTTTGGAGTCAACACAATTCAATTCATGAAACCTGTATTTAAGGGCCTAGGAGCTCATAATTAAGGCTACCCACAAGGTGAAGGGTGGAGGTGGTTGTTTTCCCTCCTGTGATATATCTGCACCCTGGAGGCCCAGGGTCTTTCCCAGGTTTCAGCAGGCTGAATTCTTCATATCTGAAAACTGCTTCTATTCTCTGAGGCTTTCCCTTTAAAAAAAAAAGACCAGCAGCACCCACTGTTAGAGCTGTTGAGATGAACTAATGAGAGAATAATTGGAAAAATACTGTGTAAACTAGAAATTGGAGTCTTAACATAAAGTATAAAATCACCAAATGTTGCCGCTAGAAAGCACCTTAAGTATCATT
Source organism: Pseudocheirus occidentalis (assembly GCA_028646575.1). Taxonomy (NCBI): domain Eukaryota; kingdom Metazoa; phylum Chordata; class Mammalia; order Diprotodontia; family Pseudocheiridae; genus Pseudocheirus; species Pseudocheirus occidentalis. Next base: position 9,409 of record JAQQSW010017265.1, on the reverse strand, counting down.
GTCCCGGTTTTGCAGGTGAAGAAACTAGACCTGGGGATGAGAAGAGACTTGTTGGCAGTTACACAGCAAGCATGCAGCCAAGCTAAGAGGATTTCAGGAGCAGGAATAATAACAAATAATACATATTTATTGACGCATGAATATTCATAGGATACTATTACATGTATTTAGTGCTTAAAATTTGGCCAGGCACCTTCCCCCAAGAACTCTGGGATATAGAGAGTTCATGAATTATTAGCTGTTTTATCACTAATCAAGCTGAAGTTCATTGAGTCTGAGTATTTGCTCAAGGATACCCAACTAGTCATCTGTGTGGAGACCAAGTCAGGTCCAGGTCTTTCTCAGTTCAAGTATAGTGTGATCTCCCACAAGACCACATCTTTCTGTACCCAGGGAGTCCAAAGCCGAAGAATAGGATGCTCTATCAGAGCAGAACCTTTCAGAGCCAGAAGATATTTGAAGAGAGCACAGATCTGAAGGATTTATTCTTTATTAGCAATAGATACTGCTAACAAGAAGTCCCTAATAGGAATCTTTGTGGAGCATTTGAAGGTCACGTTGCTTTAATATGTATATTTATGTTACACATAAATATATATACACATGCTCATGTATATAAACACGTGTGCATACACATATACTAATTCAGTGTGGCATGGTGGATCGAGAGCTTGACCAGGTGTGATAAGCAATAAGAAAGCGAGGCAAAGTTTTCAAGCATAGAGGATTATACAGAGTTCAACTGGCTTGCCAAGGGATCCCAGGAAAGAGTGAAGAATACAGGGTTGATGACCTGGTAAGAACTTACGGATGCAGGGGGAAAATGTCATGATGAGGATAAAAAAAGGGTTAAGGGTCATGGGGCACAGAGAAATATTGGATGATAAAAGATCGTATATTATAATCAGATAAAAATTTGTAGTACATGGAAGTGGAATACTCATGGGTGATAGCAAGATGAAGGAAACAATCATTTCTGTGTACTTGAGATGGAGTGGAGGAAGAGGATATGAAGTTCATTGAGGACCTAGTAAGTTAGGGTATTGGAGGGAGCATCCTCTGCTATGAGGGCAGGATGTAAAGAAAGTCTGATAGGCAGACCTGGAACTTTTCTGAAAAAAAAAAGAGTATACCTTGGAGGGTAATAGATAACAGCCACAGAATCTGGATTGGGTGGTAAATGTCAATAGTGGGAGCCTCAAAGGTGGAGAATCGAGATGATGGTAGAAAGGCATTCTGGAGCAGCATTGGGGAGTAAGGAGTGTTCTGACCCCCGTTATTTCCAGTCAGGAAGTATGGAAGAGAGTATAACTAGTGCTGGAAAGGATGGCCCTGGAAGCCATGTCTTCAGGAGGGAGTTGAGTCTCAGTCAGTGCCAGGAGAGAGGTGTGAAAAAGGAAAAAGTTTAAGATAAAAGGAATGTTGTTGATAAGGGAGCGGGTACTTCAGAGTCACAGCAGAGGGTAGATCCAGAGCAAGAAATTGAGGAGGTAAGGTTGAGGTGCATAGGTGTAATGGAATAAGCAGCTAAAGATGGGAACAGATCTTTTACACCAATAGGCTGATATCCATAATCATTGGGATGCCAACACTATCAGGGTGAGAGAATGCTAACCATTGAGAGGTGAGTCCGGGCAAGGTATCAGTGACTGGAAAAGTCCATTGAGGGAAAGCAAGTGCATAGACTATCCAAGGTCCTCCTGCAACATCCAGTCTCATGGCAGGTAGTGGTGTTGTGTTCTGTGCAGCCCCAGAAGGTCGAACTGGGAGCAAGCAGGATTAGGTGGAGTTAGGACCACGAGAGTCTAGGAATGTGATTATAAGGGAGGAGGCAGAAGTAAGGTGTGTGACTAACCAGAGACATGCCTGGAAGCAGATAGAAAATACGAGGTGATTGGTGGGGTCTTATCCAGGAGAGGCCATCTGGTCACAACTAGAGAAGACCCTAAACAATGACTAATTTGAGTTTCCTCAGCACAGAATTCTCTACATCAATAATATCATAACTACTAATAATGCATTTTATGCAGATTTTTGTCTTTATCTTTTGCTTTTACATTACTTTCATTTTGAAAAAATTCGTTTGCCCTCCACAGAAAGCAATTCCTTACAACAAAGAATAAAAAAGATGGCAAAAGGCAGTTCAGTAATCAAACTCAAATGTTGACTAAGTCAGGAAGTACATGATACACATTCATGTTCCCCCATTTGTGTAAAGAAAGGAGGGAGAGCAGAGCAGCAGGGTGACATTTTCTCCTCCTTTCTTCAGGACTAAACTTGATCAGAAATTAAGTCTCATTGTGTGATTTTTTTTCCTGGTTCTGCTTACTTCATGTTTCATCAGTTCATAAATCCTCCTATATTTCTCTAAATTTTTAATGTTCATCATTTCTTAGAGGAGAGTGATGTTCCATTACATTTAGGCTTCATCATTAGCTTAATAGTTTCTTAATCAATGAGCATCTAATTTGTTTATAGTCTTTTGTTACTACAAAAATACTGCTATAAATATTTTAGTATACATAGAACCTTTCTATCTTTGACATCCTCGGGGTGTGGGGTGTGAAGTGCATGTATGTGCCTGTGGCATGCACACATACACACATGTGCACACTTGCAAATGATTGAATAGAAAAATCACTGGGTATGGAGTCAGAAGATTCAAGTTCAAATTCTAACTCTGACATTTGGTGCCTATGATACTTTGGGCAATTAATAACACTTCTCTGCCTCAGTTTCCTCATCTGTAAAGTGAAGATAATAGTACTTATCTTCAGCAGGTTGCTGAGGGGAAGGGAGTGATTTGCAGACCTGAAATCATTATTAAAATGTAATCTACCATAAGAATAATTCATTTCATAGAATAATGTAAATCATGAGATTCTAGGACCCTAGCCCCAGAATGTAGGCTAACCTGTAATTACAGGCTAAGCTGTAATTAGGTTATCATAATTCACCCACTTCATTCTTGTTTCATTTTCTTCCCTTCTACTCATACTAAGATCAAAATACATTGGCCTAATTGCTGTCTTTCAATCAGAACACTCCATCATCAGCCTCTACACTTTTGTTTTAGCTGTTTACATGCTTGGAAAGCTCCCTCTTTTCACCTCCAACTCTCAGCCTCCATGACATCCTTCAGGGTCCAACTCAAAACTTACCTTCTGCAAGAGGTATTCTCAGTTTCCCTATTTGCTAATGCCTTCCCTCTTAGATGACCTTCAATTCACTTTGTATATCTCTTGTATGAACCTGTAAACCAATTAATTTATTAAGCACCTCCCACCTGCCAGTCACTGAGGGCACAAGTACAAAAGATGAAACAATCTTTACATCCAGTGAGTTTCCACCCTCAAGGGAAGTTCCATTCCAATTACTAGCTATCTTTATGTTGTCTCCCTCAAAAGAATGTGAGCTACTTAAGGGCAGGGGCTTCTTGCTTTTCTTTGTTTCACTTAACACTTTTCACATAGTTATCTGACACTAGTGAGCACTTAGCAAATGCTTATGGACTAACCAACTCCTCCACAACTGATTTCATTACACAGTTCTCTAATTCAAACTCAAACTCTGGTCTGAGGACAGACATTCAAGTAATTGTATTTCAAAATATGTCTCTTTCAATGGGCTTTCTCTTGCATTTGCATCTACCATTGTACTTTGGACAATCTAACCAGATGAAAAATATTAAAATCCATCCAACTTCTCTGGCTGCAAGACAATGGGATCCCATCCACAACTTGACTAATGATAATGTGCCCCCATTTAGACACAACAATATCATCATGCCTAGAGAAATCAGCACTTATTTGTACTTTGATGGTATCAAATTACAGCCTACATGACTCATATGCTTTGAGTTTCTCTGATGGAAAATGTGAGGACATTGTTCCTCTGACTCCTATTATCCTCAGAGATGGAGCTGTCCTGCAACTGGGTCCTGATTATCCCATTATTACTGCCTCTTTCCTGCTCAGCTCAGCACTGTGGAGATGATGGCACAAAAGACCATGCTGGTCAGCTCAGATAAGGCTACGAGGTCAGGTGGTGGACTTGGAGTTCATCTATGTCTCCAGAAATGACAGAACCAAAGCAAAAATCATCCACAAAGGGAGTTGTTCTCTCTAAAAGATATAGCAGTCTTTCCCTGCCCAGGCTGTGTGTAAATGGACTTTACCTTCCCTCCACATCATCCCAGAGTACAACTTCAGGCACCCTAGAGATTCAGTATTGAGAAAACCAAGTAGAGGTGGGGGGAGGGCTTAAAAAGAGAGCTGGACAAAGTCTGGAGAGGAAAACTGAGTTTGAATTCCTGGTATGTCTAATTCAAGACTATGTCCTTGAGCAAGTCACTTCCCCTCTGCCTTTTTCCTCAGCTATAAAATAAAGATAATAATGCTTGCATTACCTACCTCATAGGATTACTGTAAGAGAAAAAAAACCTTCTAAAATTGTAAAGCATTATAGAAATGTGAGCAGTACATCAACAGAAATAGCTTTGATTGAAGGCTCTTTCAACCTATTTTAAATTGTACTTATTTGTCATCCAGTCACAGAATCTCAGAGCTAGAAGGGATTTCAGACTGCGCATAGAATTTAAGTCCAAAAAGGATGCAGTTTCATGGAGCCCAGTCCCTTAATTTTAAAGAAAACTGAAGCCTATAAAAAACAAAACTATAACTCCCACATAATAAGTGGCAGAGCAGTGTTTTTCCCTGTCATGCTGCCTACCCACCTGAACACAAACTCTCACCCACAATATTTCTAAAAAGAGCCAGAGTTGTTTCTTTGTCAGTCTACCAATAACCACGTATTATTAACTATAAAAGCTACCATTTATATAGTATTTTAAGGTTTACAAAGCACATTACAAATGTTTTATTTGAGCCTCACAATAACCCTGAAAGGTAGATACTATTATTAGTCCCATTTTACAGATGAGGAAGTGAAGGACTTGCCCAGGCTCACCCAGCTAGCAGAGATCTGAGGCTGGATTTGAACTCATGTCTTTCTGACTTCAAGTTCAACCCTCTACCCACCTTGTCTTTTTGAAGCCTGGCAGTGAGCAACAGGAGTCAGCTGCACTATGGCTAGCCTATACATCTATAGTACAGTGGGTTTTTTATTTCCAGTACACATCCTTGACCCTTTTGCATCTCAGTAAATGACTTTCATGTGTTAGGATAGGAATAAATAAGGACTGAATCTGTAATTTCATTAGATGAGGAAATTCCCTCTACCAATGCCAGACAACACCTTCTTGGCAACTTAAGAGTCTTTGAGAGTTAGCTGCTAGGAGTCTTGAGAGATTAAGTGATTTGCCTGGATCCCCAAAGCTAGTCAGTGTCAGAGGCAGAATTTTGAACCCAGGTCATTCTGACCCCAAGGCCAGATCTCTCTACATTCATACATGCTGCCTTTTTTATGTATTTTTTTTGCTTTTTGGAAGGGGGAAGGTAAGGCAATTGGGGATAAGTGACTTGCCCAAAGTGACATGGCTAAGTTTGGGGCTAAGTGTCTGAGGCCAGATTTTGAACTCAAGTCATCCTGACTCCAGGGCGGGTGCTCTATTCATTGTGCCACCTGGCCACCCCAATGCTATCTTTTTTCACATTTTGCTGCAACTAAAAAATCCTTTACCTAATGATCAACCATCTGGAAAGGAGAGCTCTGTGGTCCTCAGATGATAGACATGGATTCTATCACTGTTTTATACCCAAAGTCTTCCCAGATGGGACCTCACAAATTAGAGACACTTCTCATATCCCCAAAGAAACAAAGAGCAAAGAGGCCTAGATTCCAAGATCCATTGTCCATTACTGTCTCTATTTGCCTGTAGGCAGGTTGTACAATAGAAGGGATGCTAAATTTAGATTCAGAGGAATTGAGGCAGTGTAGTGTATGTAGTATATAGGACCCTAGACTTGGAGTCAAGAAGATCTGAATTCAATCCTGCTTCACAAATTTGTGACCCTGAGGAAGTTATTTAATTTCTCTGTGCCTCAGTTTGCTCACCTATAAATTGAGGGAGTAGACTAGCTACTCTCCAAATCTGCTATCCAGTGATTATAAGGTTCCAATCTTAGTTCTATTACTTGTGTGACCTTGGTCAAGTTACTAAACCTCTCTGGGCTTCATCAGTAAAATGAATGGATTGTACCTGATGGTTGCTAAGGTCCTTTCCATCTTTAAATACTATAATCCTACTATCCTGATGAAGATGTTCAATGCTGTCTGATTTTTTGACCTTGTATTGGATATTCTTGGCAAAGAAACTGGAGTGGTTTGCCATTTCCTTCTCTAGTAGATTAAGGGAAACAGGTTAAGTGACTTGCCCAGGGTCACACAGTTAATAAGTGTCTGAGGCCAAATTTAAACTCAGGTTCAAATTGTCTTAAACAGGGATTATAATATATCATGGATTTCACTGAGCTTCTGCTGAGCAATCCCTATCAATCAATCAACAAACATCTATGAAGCCTTCCCATGGGCAAGGTGATGTCCTCAATTCTGAAGATACAAAGACAAAAGTGAGGTAATCCTTGCCTTCAATGGGAATTACATTTTAAGGTTTGGGGTAGAGGGGGGATTTTACAATCGGGTAACATAAACAAATAGAGGATATATACAAAATAAGCGCAAAGTATTTGGAGCAGGTCATTGAGAAAATGCAGAAACATCTACTGAAGTAGGTATTGGTTAAGCTAAGGCTCCACGTTTCTGGGCAGGGGCATGGAGGCTGGGCTTTTAAATGCAAGGGGAGCAACAAATAGCTTAGTTTGACTAGAGCTGAAGACTGGGAGGAGTAAAATTAGCCTAAAGGGGTAGACAGAAGCCTGATTGTTAACCATTTTGTCCACCTTAAAACTCTACAGAAATGTGAGTTACAAATTCATACAAACACCGTGGGAATGATCTGCTCCAGCTCTGTAATTTCATAGAAAAGGAAGCTAAGGACCAACACAGGGACATCATGCCCAAGGTCACACCGCTAGCAAGCTACACATCGAGGACACTAGGAATATGAAGCCAGTTGTGTGCAGGTCGTAGGGGGAAGGCCAGTGGCTATCCCTTAGACTGACAGTTCTGGCTCCACCCAGTTCCTTCATTATGGTCAGTAACAGCTCCATCCCAATATCCAATTCCCTCCAAAAAGCCACCAAAGGGATGCAGAAAAATGTCATAAAAGGAAATATACATGGTACAATGTGCAGTTAAAACTGTCGATTGAATTAGTGTCTGCGATGTCTCCCCAGCAGACCAGGGACCACAGATGCTGCCTTTTATAGAGTTTTATGCACCCGAGAAACCTGAAGTGGAACAGATGAGATTTGAATTTTATTATTCTTTTATGGTATTGGATTGCAGATAGCTTCTTTTAATTAGCTCCTATCTCAACACCTTTGGCAACTCTAAATAATTCACAAAATCTTCCTCTACCCCTCCTTCCACCCACCCACCAGAGAAATACCATTGCTCTGAAACAATTAGATACTCCACTCAATTCAACAAATATTTATGAAGCCCTGACTGTGTGCAAAGCATCGTGCTTACAGCTGGAAAGATAACTTCCCCCTCTCGGTATTTGAGTTCTTGAAGAAGAATAGTAGACAAAGACAGACATAAGCCAGAGGAAGGAACACTGGCTTTTGAAATAAAATATTTAGGTTCAAATATCTCCTTTGATGCTTCAGTATCCCTACAGCCTTGGACAAGTCACCTAACATTCCTAGGCCTCAGTTTCCTCAAATGTAAAATGAACGGATTGGACTAGATGGTCTTTAAGGTCTCTTTTAGTTCATGGTTCAGTAGAAATGCTACTGGATTTTGGGTTCAGAGAACCTTGTTTATATCCCAAGTCTGTCAAGTGCTACCTTTGAGACCTTGGACAAGTCACTTAACCTTTCTGGCTCTCAGTTTCCTCATCTGTAAAATGAAGGGATTAGACTAGATAACCTCCCAAGGTCCTTTTCAGCAGTAAGCCTATATTGCTTGATACTATAGACCCTGAGTTCTAGTCCAAGCTTTACAAATGCAATTAAATTCAATACTATGCCAGGTACTAGAGCTACAAAGGCAGAAATAAACCAATCTCTACTATCAAAGACTTTACATTCTACTGAGAGATACTAAGTATGTGCTGGTAAATGTTTAACAACTGGCTTTCTGGGTGGAAAAAAAGAACAACAGACTTTAAAGTTTAATCTACATTATTAACATTTTCTCCATCACTTTATTAAAACTCTGTGTTATAAAAAAAACAATCAGTCAAGCCCAGATTTGGAGCATCTGCCAATTTGGGAGGTGAAAATGCTCAGACTAAAATTTTAACACTCAGCTCTCATGAGCCAGTATGAGATGGAAGCCTTGCACATGCACAGAGAAGAAAATACAGCATAATTTGAGGAAGAAAAAAACTTTAGCAATGAAAGGGAGATACAATCAGGAGAACATTCTTTGAAAAGGGAGCATGAGACATTGGGACTTAGTTTTGAAGAAAGATAATGATAATGATACAATGATGATGATTCTGAGAGGATAAAATAAGCAAGAGGTCAAAACTCCACTGGAGAAAATCTATAAAATCTTTCTGAGATTCAACATTCATCTTCTGATTGGCTCACAGCCAATCTATTAAGCTAAGGAAAACCATCTACTAATTTTAATATGGAAGAGTTATGATCTGTGATGGTGAATTGGGTACATCTCCAATAGTTCTGATCTATGTCTTGCCACTGGACCCAGAGGGCTCTGGAGGAGAAACTGAGGCTGGTGACTTTACATAGCCCTCCCTCACTTAAATCCAATTCACTTGCAAGTCATGTCATCACTTTCCTGAGGTCATGATCCTCTTCAAGAACAAAGGACAAACAACAACCTGTAAGGAGTCTAAGCTGCCTCAATTAAGCAGTTCTTTCTTCTTTCCTTCCTTCCTCCCTCCCTCCCTCACTTCCTTCTTCCCTCCCTCCTTACCTTCCTTCTTTCCTCCCTTCCTCCTTTCATTCCATCTTCTCCTCCCTTCCCTCCTATCCCATCCTCTTCCTTCCCCTTCCTTCCCAGCCTTTGCCCTCCTCTCCCCTCCTTCCTTTCTCTCTCTCCACATAGAGCATCATAACCTTACCTGTAGGCCCTCTGCCGAAAGGAAGGTAATTTTGACAACTGAATCCAAGAAAGATATCTTAGGGTTTATGGGCTAGATTTTTTTTGTGATACATTCTAATTTATTTTTTTTATTTGTTTTCTTGTTTACATTATTCATTTTCATTACATTTTTGAATTACACATTTTCTCCCTGTCTTGCCCCTGTCCCAACCTTAAAACAGCAATCCCACTGTAAATCCCCTCCCCTTCTCTGTTCTCTTATTTTCTGGTAGGGCAGGGAGGGTCTCCCTATCCCAGCCCCTGTATA